>MU968359.1:15586094-15619452 GCA_034641835.2 Pinus albicaulis | reverse complement strand
AGTATCGAATAAAAATTTTTAGTTATTAACCCCAAAAGTAGGTTAGATGGACACCCCCTGATACTGGGACAACCTTGGTTAGCAACAACCGATGCTTACATAGGTTGTCAAATAGGCAGCATGACCATTACTAGAGGTGATGTCGTAAAGAATATTGTCATATACCCCCCTGCCAAACCAATTCTTCCCACTATAAATAATCACAAAGAGCCACATACATACTGGGAAGAAAGCATCTGTTCACCACTGACAATAGTTGAAGCACTCGAATTCAAAGATCAAACTGAAGACAATGTAATCAATAACTTCATGAATCATCCATCTACTTCTGAAAATTTAAAATGCCAAATGTTAAAAGAAGTTCTTGATAATGAAGCATAAGAGGACCCCTTCGCAGACATTGATAACCAGCATATACCCATGACTATTGATCGCAAAAGGATACCAATTGAAATTGAGCTAGGAAAGGTTTTAAATATCAATGGTAGTCTTAATAGTAACCAACAGCAAAATCTCATTAAGGTTTTACAGAAATATAAGAGAGCATTTTCTTGGGACTACCCATACATGAAGGTTATAGATCCTCAACTTTACACACATCACATTTATACTGAAAAAGATGCTTGACCTATTTGGTAGCCTCAGCGGAGGTTAAACCCGCATCTGAAAGACATTGTAAAAGACGAATTGAAAAAGCTGCTAGATGTAAACTTCATTTATCCTATTTCAGAAAACAAATGGGTCTCTCCTCTAGTATTTGTTCTTAAGAAGAATGGAAAGTGGCGAATCTATGTGGATTACAGAGAACTGAATAAAGCAACACAGAAAGACCACTTCCCCCTCCCTTTTATTAATCAGGTCCTTGATACATTAGCAGAAAAGCAGTTCTTCTCTTTCCTTGATGGTTTCAGTGGTTACAATCAAATCTAGATATCCCCTAAAGACTAGGTTAAAATGACCTTTACCTGCCCCTGGGGTACATTTTCTTATAGGGTATTGTCATTCGGATTATGCAATGCCCCAGCAACATTTCAAAGGGCCATACTCAGAATTTTTTCTGATTTAATAAATGAAGGGCTCGAGATTTACATGGATGGATTTACTCCATATGGAGATGACTTTGATCAAGCACTGCAAACACTAGAAAAATTATTGGAACGATGTACTTCCACCAGATTGTGTTTGAGCAACGAAAAATGTCACATGATGATGACCGAAGGAGTAATCCTAGGACACTACATCTCTGCAGCTGGAATATAGGTAGATCCTGCAAAAATAGAGGTAATTCTCTTATTAGCCACACCTTGTACTCAGACAGAGGTACGTATTTTCCTTGGGTACGCAGGGTACTACCCTAGGTTTATAAATAATTTCACACAAATTGGTGCACCCTTGTATGCATTAACTAGAAATGTTGAATTCCATTGGTCTGACAAATGTGACACTACTTTTCCAAATTTGAAGAAACTGGTCTCGACTGCACCAGTCTTACGTGGCCCCAATTGGGAACTGCCCTTTCACATTCCCTCAGATGCGTCTGACACAGCAATAGGGGCAGTTCTTGGTCAAGAAGAAGATAAAAATCCCTATGCTATTTACTACATCAGCAAGAATCTCACACCTACCGACTTAAACTATACAGTGACCGAAAAGGAGTTCTTGGCTGTCATTTATGCTATTAGTAAATTTAGACATCATATAACTGGCTATCAAGTATTCTTATATACCGATCACTCCTCCATTAGATACTTAGCCAATAAACCTATTACAAATGGAAGAGTGACTCGTTGGTTGTTTCTTTTACAGGAGTTTGATATAACTATCAAGGACCGCCCAGGGAAAGTAAACGTGGTTGCAGATTTCCTGTCTAGAGTTCCAAAGTCAGATGACCCACTAACGGTGGACGATCAGTTCCCTGATGAGTATTTGTTCGTTGTAGCAGTAAAAACACCATGGTACGTAGATGTAGCGAATTATCTAGCAGTAGGAAAGTTTCCAAGGCACTTGACATCAAAGGAACGGAAGCTGATTGTTGAGTGCAGTGCTAGATTCTCTTGTATTGGTGAATATATTTTCCATACAGGAGCCGATATGCATATACGTAGATACAGCCTAGAAGACGAGATTTATGACATCCTAAGGGCCTGTCATGATGAACCATGTGGTGGCCATTTTGCAGATCGCAGGACGGGGCACAAAGTATTGCAAACGGGCTATTATTGGCCTACAATTTTTAAATATGCCAAGAAATATGTCCAAGCATGCGATAGTTGCCAAATAATGGGCCACCCTGGCCAATCTCACGAAATTCCATTACAGCCACAGTTAGTAGTGGAACCCTTTGAACGGTGGGCACTGGACTTTGTTGTACCATTCAACCCACCATCAAATCAGAAGACCTACATACTGGTTGCCACAGATTATGTGGCAAAGTGGGTAGAAACCATGGCTTTATCGAGAGCTACAGAAGAATCTGTGATCAATTTTATTTTTGAGCTATTTGTGCGATATGGCTTACCTCAGGAAGTGATAACTGATGGAGGGGCACAGTTTGTGTGAAATAAAATGACGGCCACTCTGAAGAACCACCATGTCACCCATAGAGTCACCTCTCCCTACCACCTGCATGCGAACGGGCAGGTTGAAAGCACCAACAACATGGCGAAACACCACTAGATATTCTCTGTACCATCTGGTATTTAGAAGGGAACCAATTTTTCCTATTGAATTTAAAATAAAGACTCTGAGAACAACCGAGGAAGTGGGGTTGGATTTGACGGAGGCCCAAATTAGAAGACTCCAGCAAATAAATGATTTAGATGAAGCACGGCTACTTGCTCTGTAGCGCACTGCAATTATTCAACAACAATGAACTAAGTGGCATGACAACCTCATCAAAAATAATACATTCTAGAAAGGAGATTGGGCACTCCTCTATGACTCCATATTCCAAGACTTCCCGGGTAAGTTACAAAAAAGGTGGCTCGGTCCATATGATATTCAGGAAGTACACAATAATGGTACCATTACCTTAACCACCATAGATGGATCTCGCTCCACCTTTCGAGTCAATGGACACCGAGTGTGCCTCTATCACAAACCACTTACAACAGAGTCTTTCTACCAGCAGGTGCGTGACGACCCCACCATCCAAATTTTAGCTACAAGGGGTGATGGCCCGATAGCTTTAAGTTTATAAAAAATTGTTATTCCCTGTTGTAAATATTGTATATATGTTTCCTGCAATTTATATTTTTTCTCATTGTTGTACATTCCATCTCTTCTTCATGCTCATAGCTGCATTCTTTTTTTTCTTTTTTTCTTTTCTTTTGTACGATTGGTTGTTCGAACCTTGGAACAGTGGTTCTTTAATCAAATTGAACGGATGTTGTTCAATCGAATTGAACAGTGGTTGTTCAATCGAATTGAACAACCACAGTTCAATTGAACGGTTATGTTTTTTAGTGTGTTTTTGTTGTTCAAACCTTTGAACAACTGTTGTTCAATCGAATTGAAGAACTGTTGTTCAATTCAATTCAACGGTTGTCTTTTTAGTGCATTTATTTTTTGTTGTTCAAACCTTTGAACAATTGTTGTTCAATCCAATTGAACAACTGTTGTTCAATCGAATTGAATTGTTGTTGTTCAATTCAATTGAACGGTTGTGTTTTTTTAAAGTGTTTATTTTTGTCGTTTAAACCTTTGAACAATTGTTGTTCAATCCAATTGAACAGCTATTGTTCAATCGAAATTGAACAGTTGTTGTTCAATTCAATTGAACGGTTGTTTTTTGCATGATTTTACTTTTGTTGTTCAATCAATTGAATAGTTTATGTTCAATCAAATTGAACATTTGTCGTTCAATCGAATGGAATGTTTGATTTCTTTTCTAAGCATGTTTTTTGTCTTTTGATGATTTCCTTTCGAATATCCACTCTCCCTTTACACATCCTCGCCATAAAAGCCATTTTTGTAAAAGAAATTGGCACCTAAAGAGGAGAAAAGCAGTGATATTACTAATATTATGATCTTTGAAATTTTGATGGAAATCTCTACTCCGGACGCTGACATGACTTATCTGTATAATGAAGGGTTGGATACCTCCTGTTCAGACATATTACTACACAATTCATTTCCATAGCCTTGTGCTGGTATATATTTCTACACTCTCAAGTAGTAATTCTCCTTGACGTGAGGATATAGGAATAAAGAGTATTAATTGCATTGGCATTCTTTTTACTTCTCACGCCATCCCTAGCTCTTAAGGAGTTAATGGGCCTCCCTGCATGTATAAATAAAAAGAAAAATATTATGTATATGTGCAAATTTTTAAGAGAGCATAGGGGGTCTCATGAGCCAACCTACCATGATCATAAGGGTTTAGAAGGTGACATTCCCACAATGGCAAACACACCAGGGTAGTGACCTTCTAGACAGCTAAAGCTGCTTGAAGGATAGGAGGTCTCATCACGAGCTGGCCTGATCACTCTGCTACAATCCCCATGAATGGCACTATGACTATCTGGCAATCACACTAGCACAGTGGTCTCTCCATAAAACAAGAAAAATGCCTACTTTTCAAAAATAAAAATATTATGTCTATGTGAAAATTTTTAAGAGAGAATAGGGGGTCTCATTACGAGCCAACCTACCATGATCATAAGGATTTAACATATGGCATTCCTACAATGGCCAACACACCAAGGTAGTGACCTTCTTGATAGCTAAAACTGCTTGAAGGATAGGAGGTCTCATCACGAGCCATCCTGATCACTCCATTACAATCCTCTACTATGACTATCTATCCACCACACCAGCACAGTGGTATCTCCATAAAATAAGCAAAATGTCTACTTTTAAATAGTTGATTCTGGCTCATTTCCGGGTTAAAATAGCAACCCTGTCGAGGCTATGAAAGCATGCTGGCAGCAGTGGCTCTACTTGTGGTACTGAAGTATGTTTCTAACAATAGCCAATTACGTTTATATGCCCTATTTCCTATTGATCCATTCCTGAAATAAATGCACTACTTGAATAAGTGTTCTCACTACCTACCCGCATAATTAACTATGAGTAAATTATCTTTTCATGTTGAATTAAGGGATGACAGCACCAATCATAATATGTCACCTTTCATGCTTCGTTCATGCTACACCGTCAAAATAGGACATCCTTTCATAATAATTTCTACCTCGCTTTTCTCCCCTTCTTCGGTCATTTCCACCTGATGTACAGTTATGATGATTATCAACTTCTGACCTTTCTTCGTGTGCATTCATGATTGTTCCAATCTTTCATCTTTTCTTGAGCTTCAAGGCCATGGATGCCCTTCTCTCATACATTTGCGATGATTATCAATTTCTAACCTTTGCTTCGTGTGCACTCATGATTGTTACAATATTTCTGCTTCTGTTGAGCTTAAGGCCATGGATGCCTTTCTCCCGATGGAGGCGGTACGAATATTCATAATGAATAAGCATGTGAATTACCCATGCGACTTCCTTCGAATACGCTGATGGGACTAAAAGATCATTGCATTTACGACATGAAGTTGCATTTTTATAATATATTTTAAAAAAAAAGGCATGCAGTGTTTATAATGTTTTAACTAACAGGGTCAAAATAAACACATACAGAAGAAGAAACCAGTTTTGATAACACAGTAGCCATGGGTGGAAATTCTCTCCACAATGAACCCAAAACTTTCCAAGTCTCGGAATCAGCTCGCACCGTTCTCCAGCGAGTTGGCTAGCTTTCATATCTACATAGACTACAAGGGTTTAATACAGAGATAGAAATTGAATTCCTACAAAACTTGTGGGAAGTGCATACCATAGTCAAAGGAAGAATCATACCAGTCACTGAGGAAATCATCACTGAGGTCTCCAGACTACCAGTAGAAGGAGAAAGATGGACCGGAAAACATGTCCTTCTATAAGAAGCAATCTCAGTGTACCAGGACCTAGGCGAACCATTGGAATGAAAAGGGAAAGGTATTAATCCTGTGTCCTTTCAGCATCCTTGGCAAGAATTGGCAGTCTTCATTCAAAGATATATCACATGCGATAAACGCCAGGATGTGGTAAATTCTTGCCAACTTAAACTATTAGTTGTTCTCGAGCGAAAAAAATTCAATCAATTTATCCTTTTTCCTAAATTATGTATTGCGCAATACTGTTGTTCGAATTAGAAAATCTAAAAACCCCCAAGCAGTTGTCAGTCACCATGGATTGATTAAATTGATCATCATTCATGAGTTAAGCAAACCTCATATAACTTGGGACAACTTTGTTAATCTTTCCCTGCCTGCCCTTGAAGAAAACATTGTCAGAGCAAAGATTGAACTCCCTAAAATAACCATACCTAGGATAGCAAGAGGGAAGAGAACCCATGTTTTGACCTCAGAACCAGGAAAATCGAGATGGTCTGAAAGGTTGAAACTATGCAAAAACACCTCTTAATTTCCATATGAGGTGGGACCATCCCATACACCATCTTCAAGCCCTCAAAATATGTCCTTACAAGACTACGAAGAAGAAATGGCTCAAGTACTTGAGAAAATGGGAGCATCTCGTGAAATGGGAAGCCCATCTGAACAATCTGAGGAACAGACGGACTTGTTGAAAAAATCTGTCGCTGCTAACAACTCTGGCCACACTGAAATCCTACCTCACCATGATGAATTGCAGGCTTTTAGGGTTTTATCTCCCTCTAATAATGACTGGGTGAGTAGGGAAGACCGGACAGAGAGAATATCTGAATCTGGAAACCAGTCAGGGGACACTTTCTATTAGAACAAAACACAAGCATTGAGACAGTTCCCCCGACACCTGAAGGAAATATTATTTCACCTAGTTAGGATGTTAATGTTGAAATAACCTCTTGGATGCCTGAAGAAAACATCATTGCTAATAACCTTAGAACTGGCACAACCATTTCTGAAACCAAAGCCACTGCTCTTTCTCCTGCCAAAACCTTGCTAAAATAAAAATCAACTGAGATTAAGTTAAGGAAAATGAGTAGTAAGTGCAAGAAATTGAGAAAAATTGTAAAAAAACTAAGGAAACGGTTGGAAGAAGTAAACAAGGCTTGGAAGCCTGAGAAGGAATTGGCCACCATGGGAACCCAAATAGATTTTGTTACCCAAACGGTAGATACTGCTGAAATTTTTGTACAAGCTTATTTAATATACAATGTTGAAGCCTCTGTACAGACTAATTTAATAGATATTGCTAAAGTTCCTGTACAAATGGATCTAATGGACAATGTTGAAGCCTCTGCATAGACCGATTTAATAGATACCGCTAAAGTTTATGTACAGACTGAGTTAATGGATAGTGTTGAAGACTATGTACAAATGGATTTGATACACACTACTGAAGTCTCTGTGCAAACTAATCTGAAACTTACAGAAGATAAGGGGACTCAAATAGAGGTAACACCTTCCTACACTCCCCTAGTAGAAAAATTTGCCAATCAGAAGCTTCACAACGAACTAATTCAAGTCCAACATGAATTGGCCCAATGTAAAAAGGAAGTATTACCCTTACAGGAACATCAGGCACTACTAAAGCAATTCAAAGACCTTTCTGAAACTGAGGACGAAACCTTTTCCCAACTCAGGGAAGAAAGGAAAAAATTGAAGAAAGCAGGGGATCAAGTGGAACAAGCTAAGAAGCAAACCAGTATGGTTTGTCTCTTTACTCAAATGTATTGACTTGCAGGGCACCGGCAACTAATTATGCTTTATTCTTAGTAACACAATATTTATTGTTGAAAATCAAGGCTGTCAGGGCAGGGAAGCCCACTAATTTTAAAACCATTGAGGAATTTTTCTAGTGTTGCAATGAGCGGGATGAGAAGGTCCAACATCTTTTGTGTGAATTATATTTACACAATTTCTTTCTAGAGGAGGATAGGGACAGTAACCCCAGCCCCTTCATAGGGGACGTTCATTTCCAAACTTTTCTGTCCTTTGCCAAAAACCAAACTAGATGGGCTAAGGCCTACAACACCTTTCGGAAAAGAGAGCATGGCCTAGATCTATGGGTCAGAGGGGAACCTACTAAACCCCTGTACTTGTTTACCCAACATAAGAAATTCATGCAACGGAAAGGAGTGATATCCAAATTGGGACCTATTCACAGGGATATTGTGTAGAATGGGTGGGCATACTTCCAGGACATTCAGGAAGAAGCATTAGCAGCAGCCAAACAGATATGGCTATCCTCTATAAATAATGTGAAGAACAGAGAGCCATTTGGGTATATGAACTTCAAATTTGTTGTTTCTAGGTTCCTTCTGTGCAGCAACCTAATTTTGAACATGGGTCCTACATGGATAGGGTGCAGATACAGATTCCCCATCATCTGGTACCCCCCCTAAAGACTATCATCATGATTATGAGTTACCAGAGGGGCACACAAACTCAGCATTTGTAAAGATTAAACAGAGACATGGCTTCAGAATTTATAAGGAAGAAATATATCCTACATATTCTTTAACCCAGCTACACCTCAACCATTTATTTGCATGAGGACTTGCAAAAAGGTAAGCAGGGGAGTATGTTGGGCCAATAAGAAGGTACGTTTCACCCCCATCTTTACCTTGATTTATCATTTACTTTTATATATTTTCCTTCATCTTAGCAATAAAGTAAAGGAAAATAATGCAAAAATAAGGAAGAGTGAATTAATGATAAAAGGAGTGTTTAATAACATAAAAACTGATTTGTCACTGTATTTATTGATAGGGAAGAAAAACAGCCAAACTGCTGACTGGATGACCAAAAGACGGAAAACAAGGAAGGCGAACAGAATCATATCGGCTCCTATGAATCAGCAGAAGATGTAGAGGCACGCCTACTCTTGGAATGCTCAGTTGGTAGCCACGAAGCAGCAGGGTCTCATAATGAGAAGGATCCGTTACTACTTTGGAATTCGCCTTTAAGCTATAAAAGGTTGAAGGTGAACAAGACACAGCACGGTTACTATAATATAATCTTCCTGTAATAAACGTATTCGGATAGAATCGTCAAGTTTGTACCATTGTATTTCTCTGTGGATTAATGAAGAATTTGGCATTTTGGAATAAACAACTTCTGAGTATTCCTTAGCAGTAGGCTTCTAGCGGCTTCGAGCCCAGCCCTGGGGGTTCTCCTGCTATTTCTATGCTATACGTTTATTTATAGAACTTGCATTTCTAGTTATCCATTGCGTTTCATAACATTATCATTTAACTGTTTAACCGCAAGCGTGAGATGTTATAGATTCCTTTTCACTAGATTAGATTTATCATTCATGTCCTCTTACCTATAATCAATGCTTTTGCAATTGTTAGACTAGTTTCAGCATGGTTGTTGTTCAATTCTGTGTATAGTTAATGTTTGGATCTTTTCATCATAATTATGACAATTTGGTTGATATTTAATTCTAAAGGATGTTATTAGTTGATTAAAAGAGAATTCCATTGCAAAATCTAGAATAATTTATTGTTGTTCAATTTATTAGGATTGTTGTTCAATTCATTAAGGTATTTGTTCAATTCATCAAAGCGTGTTGTTTAATTGAAATCTATTCTTTTCAGTCTGGAGTAGTTACTCCTGCATAATCCTAGAACAGAATTAGCTTCTTTGAATGATCTGAAGTATTTCATAATTCACTTTCAAGTTAGTTTGATTGAACTTCAAGAATTAAACAATATTCCTTACAACGATTTAGAGTAGTTAACCTATGATGTCACTTGCATATATTTTGCTTACACTCTTGAAATAACAAGACTTGCCCTGGGTTGATAATGAATGAAAAGCATTAAGGTCACCTTTAAAACAGTCACCTTCATGACCGAATAGAGGGATTCATTTGGAAGGGCTACAAAGAGGAGATAAATCAGCATATTAAGATATGCATGGATTATTTGAAGATGGAGGAGAGACATAACTCTTTGATAGAGTTATCACAACCACTTCTTTCCTCATTGGGAATGAGGGAAGGCCCATCTATGAGCCACTCCACTATCTTGATCAAGTTATATGGTAAGGATCATGTTTTTGTGCATAATGATTTACTAGATGAGTATTTGCATTCATTTACCATTCATGTACAGCTCATTGCTACAAGAGGGAGCACTCTTCCTTATAAAATTCATGGTCCACTTGGGGCCATAAGCAGTGATGAGCATGGCCACTCCCTAGGATATTTTAGGGAGATGATATATACTTCAGTGTGTACTCCATTATTACCAAACATCATTCACCTTCTCCAAGCATGTGAGAAGATTGTGGCAGCAAAAAAGTGGTGGGGAAACCACTTATTATATCATGTTCTGAGGCAGTCAGGAGACATACTGCGTTGGTTTCACATGTGGGACTATGATCCTCCTCTGGTATTTCATATGATAGCTTATGTATCCTTGATTTTGATCCCATATGTAGATGATGTTCTTATCATTGTTGTAGGCACATTTGGAGGGATGACACTTGGATTGAATGTGCCCATTGGGAGGGAGATTCTCCCCATTACTTATGCGTCATGCTTCAGGGGGAACATTGAGCATCACATGGTCACTACATTAGACCTCTTGTTTCCTTATGGGAGGAGCCATTTGGTTAACTTGAGCATTTGGGAGATGTCTCTCATGGATACTTGGGAGGAGCATTTCAGGGATGGATTGATTGGGAGACATTTGGTTCATGAGGAGAGCTTACATGGAGGTGTCACTAGGCAAGGAGGAGAAGAGTTGCAACACTCACCTTTACAGTTGCTTGAGGACAAGCAACATTTGGGAGGGGAGGACTGTAATATTCCCTATTAGCTTTTCGCTAGTTGGAATATTAAAGTTTGTTTTTTCTTCTTATTTAGAAGAATAAAAGGGTAGGGAGACCCATAAATCTCCTTAGAAGGAATAAAATCACTCCAAATGTGAATAGAGGTCATCTAAGTAGCTGGATTAAAGACCCTTATGTGTGAAAAGGGGATGGAGCATGTAGACTGGGTCAAATTTGACCAAATCAACAGCACTGGTATGGAGGAGTGGACTTTCATTGAGGGACAACACAGTTTTGGAGGGAGATTCCATGCATGGAATTAGTGGCATTAATGAGTGGGGCCCAAGGTGAGAAAGCTCACCAAACATATAATGAAGGGGATGGCAGCCATAGAAGGCATGATTTGATTATTATTTTGTTTATGGTATGTATGACATGTTTCTCTCTTAAGTTGTTTAGTGGAGACTGCAGCGCTGTTTAGCACAAGGGTGTTCCCGAGCGGGAATCCCACCCTCATCCTCGAGGGACTTCGAGTGCCCACTCAAGAGAGGTGGTTGAGCTGCATTTCCACATTCTGGCATCAGGCCAAAACTTCAGTCTTATTATACAATGCAGTTTCTTCCAAATTTGTGTTGTGTTGCAGGGCAGAAGTTGTGGAGGGTTTGTAGGGCCATTTTGTGAGTTTTTGTTTCAGTGGAAAGGTAGCATTTCCATTGGGAGATTAGCAAGGAAGGTCCTTGAGCATTATTACATCATTTGGCAGCAGGCCAAGCTACCACCAACCCCTACAGCGCAGTTTTAGTCCATGACTGTGTAATTTCAGAAATCAGTTGCAGGGGTGGTTTCACTGCATGATTTGGGGGAGTTAGATCTCTAGTGGAGGGATCAACCTTTCACCCAGAGATTCTATTGGAGGAGAGCCATATATTTCTACATCAACTTTAGCCATATATTCCCATCCATTTTGCTGCAGTGAATCTTTAGCCCTAGGGTTGCATTTCACTATTGTATTTTGATTTATTTCAAGAAACCCTCTTGGGTTGTCTAGGAAAGGTGATATAGGGCCTTGATCTGTATGTGTAGCATCTTTTGAGGTATATATCAGTTGTTATACATCATTGTATGATTTCAATAGTAGTTATTCTTATTAGTATTGCACTGTAGCAGCTCCCGACGTTTTGTATATTAGCAGCATCTCACTTTTGAGAGGGTTTGATCATTGGAGGCTCGTTTATTGATGTTATATGATTTGTGCCTCAATATATTGCACATATTTGTTGTTGATATGATTAATAAAATGGCTGCATATTGGTCTCATATCTTGATGTAATGTTATTCACTATTGTTTCCATTTTTATGTTCTATATTTCTGCTTTTCCTATTTTGGAATATTACATTGGTTGGCTATTTACATGAAGATTGCATCACACATATACATGTAGAGACTTCCAAACACCACGCCACATACATCAAGGGGAAATACATCTAGTTCTACTTCATCAATAAATTTAGCACTTCTAGAAAATCTATTTTTTCTCTATTTTGTTACCTTCAACTTTGCATCCTTATTTACCCATCCAATTGGATATGGGCTAAGATGATCATGAACTTCCAATCCCAATTTTTTGACCAGCTCTGCTGCAATGAGATTCGCTTGTGATCCTGATTCAAAGAGAGCATCAATCTTTGTCTTTTTGACTTGTATCTTGATGTGGAAGAGTTCGGTCATTCCTTTCTCTTCTTGTTGTTGAAGGATACTCAAATTATCCTCCTTCTGCAATGACATATATATGATCTTCTTATCCACATCCATGTTGCTTTCAACCTGGTTTCTTGAATTTGTGGCCATAAGATTCTTTTTCTTATTGTCTTTATTTTTGTTCTTTTGGTTAAGCTCCAAATGAAAATTCCATCACTTCTCCTCGGTATGACCATCAATTTTGCAATGGTTGCTAGGATCCTTTCACTAGTGTGTTGTGGTTGACGAATTTTTATCTTTTCCCCATTCCCACTTTTTCTTCCCCTCCATAGAAGTTTTTTTGCTCATACTTTGATCCACTTGATTATCGTTTCCTCAAGCCTATGTGTCTTCAGGTATTGTGCTTGTACATAAGCCTCATCCACTAATATGGGATTGAACAATATCACTTTCATTTGCATATGTATGGCTAGAATCCTTAGATACTTTAGGATTACATCTAGATTCTTTGGGGAGATACCCAACATTTTGGCCATCTTTTTAAACTCTATGGTGTACTCATGTACACTCTTACCCCTGCTTCTGCCTAAAGTAGTGTCGTCGAATCCATTGGTCCTCTACATGCTCGAAAGGGTAAAAGTATGAATTTATGAGGGTTTTAAAGTCCTCCCACTTAGTCACTAGAGGATCTCCCTCCAACCTCCAGGTCTCCATGTGGATTTCCCACCATGTTAGTGCATGGCCCTCTAATTTCAGCGGCACAAATGAAATATTATGTTCTTCCTCACTATGATGAACATTGAAATACACTTCTAATTTTTGCAACCAATGATTTCTCTTTAGTGTGTTGATCTCACTTTGGTACAACTTGATATTGACCTTTACTTCCATTTTGAATAGGGATTCTGAATGGTTCATGGCACTTGAATTAGGTTGATCTCTTTAATTCCTTTCTTTGGTTGGTTCACTATTTCTACTTGGTCTCCTGATATCCCCTCTTATGTTTTCTCTGCATTAGAACCCCCATAATCTCCCAATAGCCCAAGCTTATTATTCAGAACTGACATAAGGAGATTCAAATTACAACTCATATCTTCAACGTGTGCTTCTAGCCACGAAAACCTCTCCTCTACAGGATCAAGAGGGTTATTCATATTCGCTAACCATGACTAAGGTTTTACAACTTTTGGCTTTGTCGATTTAGATTCCACATAAATATCCACAATATACCCAAAGAAACCTACTCTAATACCAATATTATTTATAAATTGTTGTGGATATTCCACTAGACAATTAGTCACAACATATCTAGTAAAACTATACTTTAAAATATGAAATCTACACTATTAGGGTTTATTTATCTTTCAATTTATATATCTATGAATTATTGTTTATTGTATATGCAAGCAAATTATAATGCATTCAATTATATTTGATTTACAATTAGTTGATGGTGGACCATAAGAGTTTTTTTTCTATAACCAAATTTTTAATAAATATTGGTTTACATTAGAATTTAAATATCATTTATTTTAGAGGTTATTGGATAAACAAGTTTGAAGTCTTATTCCACAATTGTCTCTTCTTTATGTAAATAATGTATCTCTTTAACCAAATTTTTGAATTAAATATTCTCGATTAGTTCTATTTTAGCTTTACATTAATCCCTAACATAAAATTTTATGGAATTTTTCATATAAAAACTAACTTTGGGCATTTTTTCATGGTGAATCATGTTCCATGTGGCTTTTGGCATGTTTGCCATCTACCATGCCATGTTTCTTATAGTTTCCAAAAGAATACACTACCTGGATAACATCATCTCCCTTGGTCATAAGGGGCCATTCTTGGCTTAACTATTCACTCTGTAACTTTGCTTATCTCTGTACAATAACCATTTCCATATTGGGAGATACAGGCTCTAAGGCCCTATTCTTGGCTTAATTATTCACTCTACAACATCTTTGGATATTGGGAAGATACAGGGTTTTTGATTTGCTTTCAAGCAACCATAGTTACCAAGTTCGGCCGTACTGACAAAAAAAAATAGTAAATATGTTGGTTCGGTTTGGTATGCTGAATAATTTGTCCTTTTCCAATTCAATACGATCCGTTGTGGCTCGTAGATTCCAATTTCAATCATATCAATGCTTTCCATCAATTGTTAGCATTCAGTGTGAGTCCGTTTCTATGACCTAAACACAACAAAGAGATGGATCAATTGCTGAATCTACTACCTTTGCTAACAGTGTTGTTGGCGGATAGTCCAAGACAAGGGCAGTGACGAGGCGGGGCTTGCTATAATGGTTGCCTTCTGGCTCTAATGTTCAGGTCATCATTCTTCTAAGGTAAGGGCGAGAGTTTAAGGGTGCCATGCCGTCAATTATGCCTTTTTCCTTCCGCCTTACTTTTTCAAAACGCCTTGTCCATCAGGGTTCACATGAAAACACGTTCATTGTGCTTAGTGTATGTGCCCTGAACAAAGAAAAGAGAAAAGGCATTCACATGAAAACATGAAATACAATCTTAATTAATTTGGCATAGGTAATTAATAAATAATCCTATTTAGTATGAAATATTTAATGATTATTAGACATGTAATTGGATATGCAACAACTAGTGGTTTGTGTTTGAAAAAATACAAGTTTAGAGATACTGGTTTGTGTTTGGGATGGTTTTTGTTTGGGAGAATATCAATTTTAGTGGTTTGTTTTTGAAAAAATACAAGTTTGGAGACACTGGTTTGTGTTTGGGAGAATCCCAGTTTGGATATTTGCAATCTCAGTTTTGGAACTGCCTGGCATTTGGTGGAAAATTTAAATAATGCAACTAAAGATAAAGTTAATTTCAAGGTCAATTAGCTTTTATATTTTTTTTTCTTTTAAAAAAAATATTTTTTTTTAATAGAAGGATTAATTAGCCTATTAGTAATTCATCGAGAAGAAACTAAAAAAAAGATGGTAATTTTTGTAGGAAAAAAAATTAAAAACAATAATTTCTATATGAGAAATATTTATGAAATGGAAAATTGAAAAAAAAATAAGATAACTCCTACCTTAACAAAAATTATAAAATAGAAAATTTATGATAAAGCAGTAACTTCTATATAAAAAAATAATAAACTGAAACTTCTATATTGAAAAAAATGATAAAAATGATAAATTTCAGTTTCAAATAGTATAGAAAAAAAAATAGAAAAAGAATAAATCCAATATTAAAAAAATTTATAAAAATTTTAAAATAGCAAACTTTAATTCCAAATCCATAAATTATAAAATGGCAAACCTTAATTGCAAATTAATAACCATACAAAAAAATACTTGCAAATCCATATCTTTGTAAAGGAGAGATTTAATGAATTTTCATTAAAATTTGGAATATAATGATTGTTCATATATATATATAAGTATTAATAAAAGGTATAATGTCCAATTTTTTTTTTGTATTAGATTTTATGGGGTCGATTTTTTTCCGAATCGAATTCAAATTTGGTAACTATGCAAGCAACATGGATCATCATCATGAGAAAAGAACGCCATTGCAACCATTACAATATGTACTTGATTTCTACATTTATGACTTTTGCACAATACTAAGAATATTTATTTTCTTTTCTAAAATTTTCCATTTCTACAATGCCAGAAGAAACTTTCATTTATGAACAAATAATAGAATTTCTTTATTTATTAAACTTATTATTACAACTTGTACTAAAATTCATATGTGAAAAGAAAACAAATTTACCTAGCTCTAATGAAGAGAAAAGAGACTAGTATTCGTTGTAGAAGCTCAAGCTTGTGCTCTGCATTTCTTCAAAAATAGTAGTTGTCTTCTGTAAACAATTTTCTTCTTCGCTTTTGGTTGTAATAAATATATTTTGATTTTTTTTCACCTTTAGCATTTTTTTGCAGTAGTATTCGCTTATAGACCATTTTCTTCTTCGCTTTTGGCTGTAATTATGTCGTAAGGCATCATTATTTGAAAACAACTTTCCTAACTACCTTTTTGTCATAATCTGTGCCCTTGGATCTTGTGTTAGACGATTCAATCATGCTCTGCCATCGATTCGAATTGCCACCTGTTGACAGTTGCCAGGCAGTTGCGACTCTACTGGCGATTCCATCTTCTTCAGTGAGTACTTCTGCAACTACCTCCCAATCTTTTGGCAATTGAGAACAAGGTCTCTCCAACTGTCAGTGGAGTAGGAAGTTCAGTTCATATTCACACTCGACGCCCGAACAAAATTCGACCCGCCACTTCATGAAGGCTTCTATGGAAACGCGATCTGCTTGGCATGCGCGAAAACGACAACAAAAGAACTAACAAAGAAACCATTGTCTTTCGCTGTCAAACTGATCCAGGAAGCCAAAAAGAGTGTGAATGAGGAGCACATGTGGTCATTGATCAACTTGATGGAGTTGAAAGGGCGCCATGTGGCATCGTTTTCTTGGGACTTCGGATCCGGCTCCATTTTCCTAGACGTTCTTAATGAGACTTGGAGTCGAAAAAAATAAAATCTAACCACGCAAATTTTCTTGATTACTTCAAGAATTGAGTGTGCGAACGAGTCTTATTTTTTTCATCTTAGTTTCCAACAATCTACTACCCTCAATCTTTTAGTCAGTTTACTATTTACTTCTTGCATTGATATTGCAGATCTCGTGAATGTATTCGAAGTATTTCTTCCTCAACTTCTATCCAGAGGATCCTTTAAATGAGGAGGTTGGCGCCTTACTGATGCATGACAGAAATTTTTATGACCAGAAGGTGAAAGGTGAATTCACCAATGCTTTTCCCAATTTTCATTAGAAATTTTCTCTAACAAATTTGTTGAGACATTTCATGTATTTATAATTTTTAACTAACTATTTGTACAGCGTATCAAAAGATTTCTTTGGGAACAGTCTTGTTTGTTGATTCACTTCTTGTATTTATGCTGTTAACAGATTATCCATATAATTCTTGGCCTATTTTATCAATCGTTTCTTTTGTGTTATGTTTTAGAATACTGCAATATGTATGCGAAGGCAGAAGACCTGGGAGGTCAATAGGAAGACGAAGATGGCGAAGACATTAGCGACAATGAATCTGCCTCTGATGATGAGTAAACAGCTGGTCTGGCTAGGCCATTCCATTCTAGATACATATGTTATTGAAGTCCGAATTGAGATGATCCACAATGCGATTTTTGGGAATGAAATTAGCATTCTTCGCTTGGATTTTAAGAATTTCATCGTTATTCATACCCAGTGCTATTCATTTTTTACAAAAACAATTTGGACTTTTTGTTGGTAGATGTGTGTATGAAGAAAAGGGTAAATGTTGCAAAATTTTGCATTATATCCTCGTTATATTCTATAATTGAGAATGTGTGAAATGTTATTTATTTATTTATTTTGAATTAATGTTACATCGTGCTTATCTGATATTGTTCAGGACTATAGCTCTAGAGACTAATACTATTCAATTTTTCTTTCTGTGTTTTCCCTTGATTCAATGAACAAAATAATTGATGTATTTTATTAGATCCCTTACTCTTGTGAAGAGAAATATGGAAGAACACCAATTATGTAAATGTTTACAATGATGTTGTGGTATGTAATGCAAAAGATTCTAAGCTTGATTGCAAACTAAATACTTTAGAGCAAGGTCATTAACATGAAACAATGAATGGAACAATACAGTGAATCGAATTTTAATCCTACTACATTTCCTTCTTCATATTGTTTCATTGGCCCTTAAGCCTAAGCCCTTACCTTTCAGACGTATGCCCTTACCTTATCTTTCTTCCTTACCTTATCTTTCTTTCAGATGTATGTCGGTTAAGCTTTAACTGTAATCTGCCCTACTTCTATCTGTATGTGTACAAGAGGTTGGACAGTGAGGCCACCCGAGTGATTAAATGGTCATGCCAAAATGTTATGCGGGATAGTTTATGCTTTCACCTAATGAACAAGACATAGAAAAACTAAATATCCAAAATAGAAGATTATTTTGCTGGAGAATTTACAGCAATACCCAATGAACAATCCAGGGACTTTATCCTATGGCCTTTTACTTGTAATTAAGAGCTCTCTTGAGCCTGGGATCTCTGGCTTGTAATTAAGAGTTTTCAATCACTCAAACTAACCTACAAAATTTATCCAATCTAAAATATAAGTATTGTGATCAACATTGCAAATACCAAAAGCAAAGCTTTTGCTAATTTGACATATATTAAATCTAATTGTCCTAATTGTCTTCAAAGTGAAACCGATGTATCTTTACTAATTTACCCACCTAAACTACAAATTTTATCCAATCTAAAATGTAAGTGTTGTACATGAATTTTAATCAACATTGCAAATACCAAAAGTAAGGTTTTTACTTTTGCAAATTTTACACATGTTAGATCTAATTGTCCTCATAGTAAAACCAATGTCTCTTTAATTGATATCATGATTTCATAACCTCAATAGTGGATCTTGTCACGTTTTTTACCAATCCAACAAACAATTCTCTTGCAACCCCACAAGAGAATGTTGATGGAAAATCAAGTTTATCGCATATATATGAAAATTATATATGTTTATAACTATCTCTATTGTCAAAACTATGGTATCAATACAGGTTTGATATATGTATATATATAACATTTTAATGACTTATATTTTTTAAATTATATAATAACTATTTAAATTATAAAAATAATATGGAAAATTTAAATTTATAATAAAGTTAATGAACTTACCAAAGAAATAATACTATATGAACAAGTCTAGATCAAGCACCACAGATTGATCTCTCTCGAGGTGTAAACCTTTTTTTTAGTGCAAAACTTGAGGAAAGGTTTGCACCTCCAGAGATTTTGGTCTCTCTCGCAGTTTGATAGATCAACATTAGTAGTGAAGCTTATGGCTTCTCCTACCTTTACTAAAATTGACCAAAATCACTACAGATATCTTGCTTAGCAACTATTGGACTTGCGGTGTTTCCTTTGCAACATCTGGTGATGATGCAATTGCTAGTTAATATATTTTTATCTTGTATTCGCCTTTAGCAACTGGGACCTCTTGCATTAATCTTTTCCCCTGCAAAAGGATTTATTAAAATTTAAATTTTAGGAATCCATAAATGTTTAAAAATGTGCTTTTTTTATTTTTGTATTAATTTTAACATTTGATAAAAAAAAAATTACTTAGTGAAAAAAAATCCTTTAGAAATTGATATTTTTATCTTGAATTTTATATTAATTTTAACATTTGATAATTTTTTTTATTTCTTAAACAAAAATCTTTTATAAATCCAATCTTAAAAAAAACTTTAAAATTTTACAATTTTTTTCAAAAAAATTCAACTTCACAATCTTAATACATAAATTTTCATAATTATGGTAGTTTTGGCTTTGGGACTTTAGTTGTCTCAAATAATCGAACTTTAAATGCCTCAAAATATTTAGAATAAATAATCTTTTTTTTTAATTTTGCAACAATTTCAAACTATTCAGCATGAACATGCTTTTAATGAATTTTGCAAGACAAATTGTTATGGAAAATTATTTACAAAGAAAGGACTTTTGAGTGGGAGTCGAGTATGTATTTAAAGGCACTCTCATTTTTTTAGAGTTAAGTTGTGTAAGATTATAAAAGAACTTATTGAAATTTTTGAATGCATTCACATATAGAAATTAGCTAGGAAGAAAATGCATGTATATCTACGTGCAATATTCTTGAAAAATACCTATTTATTTGAGTATTCTACATGCATCAATGTAGTGTATAAGATTAAAAAAAAATTGGCAAAAGAACACAAAATTATATAATTGTTTGTAACAACATAGAAAGAAAAGAACCTAAAGAGAACGGACAATATCATAAAAGACAAACACTAAAGATTTTCTAAATTTACTTGAAATGATGATGACTTCAACACAACTAGAGACTTGACTCAATTCATAAATTACAAAGCTTATGAAATATGTTTTCGTTGTAAATGTAAAGAGGCTTAGAGGAGCTCTTTGATTTATCTAATTTGAACATCAACATTGATAACCTTACATGCTTATATTTAAGATTGGAAGTGGATGCAACATCACAAAATTAAATCATGGTTAAGATTGGATGTGACTATGCAAAAAGTTAAGCTCAAATTATGTTGGGTGTAGAGCTCCTGTGTAAGTGTGAGAAAAAGTGTTTCACTTAAATCATAACCTAATCTTGGTGCTAAACTTACCTCATATCATGTGTCTTATCCATCTCTTGGCATCTTTCATTCTTGTAAAATTGATTCCCTTAGTTCTTCATAGTTCAAATCATCATACACAGACCTATGAGAGCATAATGGATAGTGATCTTAATAGAAAATACACCCATTGGATCTTAACAAGCCAAAATATTTATACGTCTAGACGTTACACTCACCCATGCCTTGCCTTTGTTCAAGAAGAATATAGAGAATTCATTTAGTCCCAGCATTGCAGTCAGAGTTATTGATCTCTTCGTAATGTTTACAATCACATTTCTCCTTAATCTCTTTGTCAAATACTGTAAATCATGAAAGAGAGCCAGGCCTTCGATCGGGGGTTTCAAGAATCAATAGTGGTGGATTTGTAAACCTCTACTATCATATGAACAATTACATTTTAGAAGCACTCATTGTAAACCTCGATTGTCATAGCAACCTATACATTGTAAATGTCCACCGTTATAGCAGCCAATACACTATAGAAGCACTTGATGCAAAGGCTAGCTTTTGTGCCAACTAAAACTTCCACCGTCATGGTGGCCAATACAATGGAGAAGCACTAGTTTTAAGGACCAACATGTTGTGCCAGGCAGGGAAGCTTCTCATGCTAGCTGGGGATTGTTTTGAGTCAATTCAGAAAGATGATGACAACTGTTATTTCCATAACCACCATATAACATGGCCCCATTGCCATACAAAACATCATTGCATGCCACCATCACTAAAAACTTTCGTAGTAGTCTAAAAAAAACCCATAGAATCTGGTAAGATTATAAAAAATTCCCGCAAATTTTTTTGAAAATCTGGGTTACAGTCGTTAAAACTTCAATATTTTGGGTGCCTTAAGGGTTTTTTATGGTACTGAACTATTCATTTCCAGCATCAAAAATGCAATTCAAACATTCTAACTAATTGAGTTAAAAATAAAAATAAAAAAATAAAAAAATAAAAAAAATTACCAGATTCCGACAAAAAACCACTACCTTCCAAACTATTGTGTTACACCGGTAAACAACTCCAAAACTTTTTATGTATTTACAATTTTATTAATATTTATAACTTTATCAAAAACACCTTCTATATTAACTTCACTTAGTACCCTTCTACATTATCTTTACTCAGTACCCTTCATTATTAGCTTAAAAAATTGTGAAATTCCTCTATTAATAATAGTAGAGCAAGATTACAACTTGAAAAAGCCTAAATTGGACCCCAAGCATAGCATTTATTTCTAACGTTTAATTTTATTTAATCTTAAAATTGAATTGAAATTTTCTATGAAAAAACTTTAGTTTTATATAACCTAATTCCTATTTTTTTATAACTTGATTTCTTATTTTTGTAAAAGCCAATTCGTTTATTTGAAAAATAACTTGATTTCTTATTTTTGTAAAAGCCAATTCGTTTATTTGAAAAATAAAGAATTACAATAAAATGATAATTTCTTATTTTTGTAAAAGCCAATTCGTTTATTTGAAAAATAAAGAATTACAATAAAATGATACCCCTATCTAAATCATTTACCAAGTGAAATTTTGAAGTCATACAACATTTATTTGGAAAACAATTTATGATAAGTCTATAATGCTTAATAGGGTTCCCTAAATAAATCTTTGGTATAATAGCAAACGAATTTATAAGTCATCAACATGACATGTGGCTTTGTACATTGCACCCAAGAAATGTATGGTGGAACATTGGAAGTTCAACAAACAACTCATGAGTGCAGTATTATAGCTAATGTTTAGTGTTTTCTTTTTCTCTACTATTTTTCAATCTTCATTTGATATAGTCGTTGATTTTTTGTTTTAAATATTTATTTAACAAAATATTGTTTTATTAATTATTTTATGATGGTTTGGCAGTATTTCTAAGTATCAAATGTGGAGGTAAAACGAATTACACTTACTAAAACAATATAAAATGGATTATGAATTACATAAACGCTAGTGAGACAATAGATATAGGGAGCATTACTAAACAACCAAGTTGATGATTCTTTTGTGGGAAATTTATGTTTTTTTCCAAAACCTCTAAACCAGTTTTTCTATCAATTGCATGTAACACCTAATGTCCCTTACCTCTTAAGTTTATGGCTTATTAATGGAAATCACAATGGATTCCAAAACTTGTCGAGATTTTCTTACTCTTTTGAGATAGCAGATATGTTGGGTATGAATATGTTGTAGCTGCTACAACACCCTCCAAAATTTTCCTTCATTTAAATTTTGGGGCCCCTTATTGATCAGTGTGAAATTTTTCTAAAGTGTCCAAGTCCCCTCTTAAGTAATCCCAAGTGTATTCTTTCTTGTTAAAAAAACAACCCTGGTGCACCTTCTTGAGGTAGTTCTAGTGCACTCTTCTACACTAGTCAAGCCTCTCTGTCACAAGAACCTGTGTTGGACACACTTCCTTAACCAAGCACACTTTCTAGTTACAGTCGACACTTTTGTCACAAAAAATTGCGCACTAACTATCGCACTTGGATATTAGTGTCGTTTTGTTGTCGTTTCAGTGTATACATGTTGGTTTCGGAAACTATGCATATTCTCATCGCGGGTTGGAGTATATGTGTGTTTATGTGATCATGTTATGCATTTTCTTGATCTCTTCTTCACTAAATTGATTTCATGCTTAAGTCAATTTTTGGGTTCTTTATTATCCTCACATCTTGCGCAAGCTATGATCATGTTGAACTTTCAACGAAGTGATGAGCATAAAGCACACTTTCAAGCTTCAGTGGTGAGACCCTTATCTCCTAGACTTGCGACTTGCACCCATCCTAAGTTCAACTCCTTTCATGAGCACATAGCCCATATCCAAAGCATATTCACCCAACCTCTTACTCCTTAAGCGCCAAGCCTTGAGAGCCTTGTCTTGTGGAGTGCATAGCACACTTCCAGTGGAAATTAAGGTCACCCCTTTTCTCCTATACTTGTGACCTGTGCTCAACCGGGAGACTCCTCCTTAGTCATAGCGCATTGCGCATCTTCGGTGCTCAAGCCTATACCCACTGTCTCCAAGACCTGCCTTAAGCACCGAAGCTTATCCCTCTCTCATTCCCTAGCATAGTGCATACTCCTAGTGCCTAGACTCTTAACCTTTTCCTCTTTAACCTGTGCCCTATGCCCAATAAATATCCTCTTTTAGTACTAGCGCATTGTTCCATCACAGTTGGCACCATGCATTAGAAAACAAAATATAAAAGGTGATTTTGGGACTAATATTGTCTTGCCATGAGTAATTTCATTTTCAGTTTCTATTGATCCAATGTTGATTAGTCCACCATCTTAGCATGCTAGATAATATTCAATGATTCCATTAAGAAGAGGCTTCAAGAATACACTTGTGGAGATGAGACACAAGGATACTATCTTGCATGAGTTAAAGGGATTTTGGACTATGATAGATAGATGAAAACCCAAAATAACTTAGGATAGCCCAATACTATATCTAGACCCATTGGAGGGTGAAGATGAAGTACATTCTAGACCTATCATCAAGAGTTGAAGACATGGCAGCAGAGAATAGAACTTGGCATTGACACATTACAATGAAGCTACATGTGACAGTCACCAAATTGTAATTTTCCAAAATATGAACATAGACATGTATTATGCCACAATTTTGGTGGAATGTAATTTGTAATTTAAAAAATTATAAAATGTAAAATGTGTGGAATCCCAAGGGTCACACATGGAATGTGAAGAGTCACTAGGAATTCAAAAGGTTCTAGGGAAACTCAAGGGTCACGAGGGAGCTTAAGAGTCAGATGGGAGGTGAAAGGTCACCTCATTTGTTATAAATAAACCCTCATAACTCAAACAAATGACTTTTAGCATTGGCTTCTCAAGCTTAGCATAGGAGAGAGAGGTCATTCTTTGGAGGAGGTGGTGGCTTCATGTTCCACTATTGGGGCTAGTGATGAATCATTGTAATTGTGTATCTCAACACTTTCACTTAATATTTTGAAGCTCTCATAGCCATGCATACTTTCATGCATGTATTTTGAATATTGTAAAACTATTCTTTCATATTTTTCATGTATGTTTGTGTTCATATGTACTAGATAAAATGAACTATTTCGTTGGCTTTGGTATACATCTTAATTGAATTGTGTGTCCTTACTTGATTTCATGATCTTTGTTATTTTTCAAACTATTTTATAGAATAATTAATGATTCTTTCTATGTATGTGTGTTTCTTTATTAGTGATCCAGGTGGATATTGGTGGTCACCCGCCTATTCCACTTGGGGCTCCACCATTGTATATTTCAGTTTTTCAGTTTCGGCACAGTTTACTATTTTTAGCAGTTTTTCGGGTCCTAAACTTCCGGAGTTTTGAGGCCCTAAACGACGTTTTTTGGGAAAACGGAGAGCAACATGGGTCCATGGACCGATGTTGCTCGTTCCAAATTTGTAGTCCTCGGATAGATCTTTCTAACGAGGTATGGTACGCGTCAAACGGAGATCGTATGCCAAAGTTACGCCCCTGGGAAGTTGAAACACCAATTTACCCAAACGGGGCCCATAGTTTTGGCGCTTCATCTCCTAGGGTTAGGGTTTTGGCTGTTTAGGATTTCCCATTATTTCTAAATGATAAATATGCCCTCGAGCCTCATTGTAACTCAGTTCAGAGGCCTGTAGCTGCCACATCTCTTCTCAGAGATAGCTACCAGCGCCCTAGCTAGTTTTATTTCCATTCTGTCTGTAAGCAAATTTCAGTTCTTTGATATTAATGAAATGAAGTGTTATTTCTGTTGCATCTCTGTATTTATGGTTATATGTTTATTCTGTTGTGTTCCTGCATAAATCTGGATCAGTGGTATCAGAGCGGTCTGCTTTTTCTCGATCCTTCTTTGCATGTCCCCAACGAGGTCGGGGTATAAGGAGCTAGGGCTCGATCAGGTGGAACCTTTGCAAGATCAGCCTCGCAAACCTCGACGGACGCCCATGGGGGACGAAAAGAAAGATGAGGGAGCAGGAGATCCTATCAAAATAGTGCTCGAGGAGGCCCTCGAAAAACAAAGGAACGCGATGATGGATAGCTTTGCTCAGATCCTTCAACGGCTGCCCACCGGCGGCGCATCTGCATCCAGTAGCCACTCTGGAGTTGCGACTCCCTTTAGGGTACAAGTAAATTTTGACATTCCCATATTTGAGGGTCAAATAGACGCAGATGCCGTAGATAGATGGTTGAATCTATTAGAAGGATATTTCTCTGGGTACGGCATACCGATATGCTGCCAAGATTGAGCAGAAATTCAAGCAGAAGAAGCGAGACTTTGGATCTGCGAATCAAAAGCAAGGGAAAGGTGCTTCCAAACTGCAGAACAAAGGACCGAGCCAAGGCATGGCGGCTAAAGACAACTCATCGAAGCCACAAGAAAAGAATAGCACCGCAAAGCCAAAGAAGGACACAGGAAAGTGGTGTGAGTTCCATAAGAGCTCCACTCACAACACAAGTGAGTGTCGGGCCAAGCAGTCGCTAGTGGCCGAGATGAGGGCTTCTGAGTCAGATGCATGCTCCGACTCCGAATCAGAACCTGAAAAGGGGAATGAAAAAGGGAAACAGGTTATTGATGTGGAGCCCAACGCCACTGTTGCCACTACAAAGGTCCAGAAGGAGGAACCGGAAGATCCAGAGGAGGAACGCCTCTTCCACTCCCAGATGTGGGTAAAGGGCTCCCCTGTACAGTTCATTGTCGACAATGGGAGCCAAAAGAACCTCATTTCAGCAGACGTCGTGAAGCGGTTGGGCTTGCCGACCACAGCTCACCCACATCCATACACCATCGGGTGGCTTCACCAAGGACGAGATCTCCGCGTCAGCCGGCAGTGTCGCCTTCCTTATAGCATCAAGCCCTTCATGGATGAGGTATTATGTGACGTTGCTCCTATTGATGTTTCTGATGTATTATTAGGACAACCATACTTATGGAAGCGTCATGCTGTGTATGAGTCTCGACCTCGTGCTGTTATTATTACTTTGGGAAATAAGTTGTACAGGATACCAGAGGTACCACCTCCTACGACTATCTCTTTGGTTACTGCAAAACAATGTAGTAAGCTCATTTCCCAAACCAGAAAATTCGTTTTCCTGATGATCCGCCCCCAGGGCAAGAAGAAGACTGTGGCCACGACCTCCAGACAGGGCTCCTCTGCACAACAACAACAAATGGATAAGGTTTTGGAGGAGTATGGGGACATATTCACCTCACCCACAGGGGTTCCTCTGCACTGTCAGGTCAAGCACCCGATTGATCTGACCCCAGGTGCGCCGCTACCTAATGGACCGATCTATCGGCGCTCTGTTCTGGAGAATGATGAAATCAAGAGGCAGATTCGGGAGCTGTTGCAGAAAGGTCACATCAGACCAAGTTCATCGCCCTGTGGGAGCCCGATCGTGTTGGTACAGAAGAAGGATGGGACGTGGAGACTCTGTATTGACTATCGGGCGCTGAACAAGATCACTGTCCTGAATAGGTACCCAATCCCACGGATTGATGACCTTCTGGACCAACTCCAAGGTGCAAAATATTTCAGTAAGATCGACCTGAAGTCTGGGTATCACCAGGTACCAATTGAACCCTCTGATGTGTGGAAGACTGCCTTCAAAGCTAAGGAAGGCCTTTTTTAATGGTTGGTCATGCCTTTCGGGTTGACGAATGCTCCCGCAACCTTCATGAGGATGATGGACGACATCTTGCGGCCATTCACCAACTCATTCGTAGTGGTGTACTTGGATGACATTCTGATCTTCAGCAAGATTTGGGAAGAGCACCTTCATCACATCCGACAAGTCCTCCAAACACTGCGGCAACACAAGTTGTGTGCCAATTTGGAGAAGTGCACGTTTGGCATGACCCAGGTTCAATATCTGGGATACATTATTGGTGAAAAGGGGGTGCATGTGGATCCAGCCAAGATCCAAGTCATTCGGGATTGGCCAGCCCCGACTACTATAACAGAGCTTCGCAGCTTTCTGGGTCTTGCTAATTTCTACCGTAGATTCGTGTTGGGATTCTCTCATATCACTTGGCCCTTGAGTCAAGTCACCAAGGAGAGCGAGAGAAAACCATTTTTGGTCTGAACTCAATTTGGGGGCGTTCACAATCGGGAAATCAAATGTTTCGCCCAAAGGTATAAGGTTTCACTTTACCGCATCATAACAAATTTATTTGAGATCGAGACATGCCTCGACTATGCGATAGCGCTCTTACTCAACAGGGACATCCAGTGGCATTTCACAGTGAGACATTGTCTGACACAGTTCGCAAGTACCCCACATATGACAAAGAAATGTACTCCATTGTGCAAGCTTGCCGACAATGGAAGCATTACATTTTGGGGAAGGAAACAATCATCCATACAGACCACAGGCCCCTGCAGTTCATACAGACACAAGGGAAGTTGCAGAATGATCGCCATCAGAAGTGGTCTACATATCTGCAACAGTTTTATTTGAACATCAAGTATAAGAAGGGTAGCACCAATCATGTTGCAGACTGCCTCAGCCGACCACCGATCGTGGCGCTCACCACTGTACTCAACGCTTGTGGGCACGAGACTTCTGATTGGCCGCTTCTCTATGAGAGTGACCCAGAATTCGGCCAAACTTACAAGGCACTCCTGGGGGGTACGCAAGTTCCAAATTTTCACCTCCAAGATGCACTTTCATGTCACATGGGACACCTTTGTGTTCCTTCAAGCGAGCGTGCCAAGATGATATGGGAAGCACACTACAGTCGAGTCGCTGGGCATTTCGGGGACGAGAAAACAGTAGCAATCCCGTTGTTATTTTCGTCGAACCTTCAAAGGATGTCAAGGAGCACATCGATCCCGCATCGTTTGTGCCATTGCCAAACCGACCATCAAGAAGCAAGGCCTATATACCTCTTCACTCACCCCTGTCGCACTGGAATCCATCTCCATGGATTACATGTCGGGCCTGCCTTCTACTAAGCAGGGAAATGACCGTGTTTTTGTGGTCGTCGACAGATTCTCGAAGATGGCCATTATGGCGGCCTGCAAGAAGAATATCACAGCAGAAGCCACTGCTAAACTCTTCTTTGAACGAGTGTGGGTGCACTTTGGGATCCCCCAGTCTATCATATCAGATCGGGATAGCAGGTTCCTCAGCACATTTTGGTCCAGCCTCTGGTCGATGTTGGATACCAAGCTCACCAAGTCCACATCTTTCCATCCCCAAACAGATGGCCAGACAGAGGTCGTCAACATAATGATTGTACACATTCTTCGCATGTACAATTCAAAGCATCCTCGCACATGGGACGAGAGCCTCCCTTATATACAACATAGTTATAATCGAGCTCTCCACAGTTCAATCGGCCATAGCCCCTTTCAGGTGGGCTTGGGATTCCAGCCACTATGCCCCATTGACGTAGCCATGCCATTTGCAACTGCTCAGGCCAATTCAGCTCATGTCCACTCTGAAGTTGACAAAGCCAGTAGCTTCATCGAGCGCATTCAACACATCCGCCAACAGGTTCATGATATATTGGACAGAGCCAATGCCAAGTACAAGCAACGCCATGATCAACACCGGTGCCACACAACTTCCAGGTGGGTGACAAAGTATGGCTACATTTGCAGAAGGAGCGCCTCACTGGACCCCATCGCAAGCTTCGCCCGCTCCGATACGGGCCGTACACCATCACCAAGGCTGTAGGGAACAATGCATTCGAGCTCAGTATTCCACCATTCCTTGGTCTGCACCCAGCCTTCAATGTGGATCGCCTTCGTCCTTACTTCCCACCTCTACTGGACACCTCAGACATTGCAGAACAACTCACACCAACTGAGTTAAATCCAGACTGCATGGAACAGGCCACCACAGATTGCATCATGGACATGCAAATCAAGAACACTCGCCAGCAGCAGATCCAACTATATCCGGTTGTCAAAGCTGGCCAACTCCTGCACCAAGGAAAGTGGTTCACCAGGGACCAAGTTCAGCAGAAATTTCCTCATCTCATGGAGGAACTTAACGCAATGGGGACCATTGCTTCCTAAGGGGGAGGAATGATCCAGGTGGATATTGGTGGTCACCCGCCTATTCCACTTGGGGCTCCACCATTGTCTATTTCAGTTTTTCAGTTTCGGCACAGTTTACTATTTTTAGCAGTTTTTCGGGTCCTAAACTTCCGGAGCCGTTTTGAGGCCCTAAACGACGTTTTTTGGGAAAACGGAGGGCAACATGGGTCCTTGGACCGATGTTGCCCGTTCCAAATTTGTAGTCCTCGGATAGATCTTTCTAACGAGGTATGGTACGCATCAAACGGAGATCGTATGCCAAAGTTACGCCCCTGGGAAGTTGAAACACCAATTTACCCAAACGGGGCCCATAGTTTTGGCGCTTCATCTCCTAGGGTTAGGGTTTTTGCTGTTTAGGATTTCCCATTGTTTCTAAATGATAAATAGGCCCTCGAGCCTCATTGTAACGTAGTTCAGAGGCCTGTAGCCGCCACATCTCTTCTCAGATATAGCTACCAGCGCCCTAGCTAGTTTTATTTCCATTCTGTCTGTAAGCAAATTTCAGTCATTCGTTTATTAATGAAATGAAGTGTTATTTCCACAGACTTCAGATTATTACTTGTTTATTCCTCATGCGTCTGAAAGATAACCGGATCACAACTTCCTTTATTTTCCTTTTGCACATGCCTTAAAGGCAACGCCTTTGATTTGAGAGGGACCTTCTTTCATTTCAAAAGTGCTAGGGATACCATAGTTGAACAATGTGAAGAGTTGTAAGAGTTTGCAGATCTTGCCTTTCTTCAATAGCAGATACTTTTCACTCAAATTTTGAAGTCAAAGATCTTAAGACTTTTTCAACCAGAGTAGTATTGGTTATGGTTTCACCCAAACTTCTCATACGATTTACAATATCATCTAGACGTAAAAAGAAACTGGCAATACTCTCATCACTATGCATCCTTAAATTTTCATATTCAATTTTGAGAGTTTGGAGTTTTGCACTTTTTACCTTTGTATCTCCTTCATAGCTCAGAATGATTTTGTCCCATATTTCTTTTGCTGAATTTAGCTGCATCACTTTAGCAAATTCTGGTTCAGACATGCTTCCTAACAAAACATTGACTTCTTTGGCATTGATTTCATATTTCTTCCTTTCTGCTGCATCAGTAGGAATACTTGCCGGATACTGATAACCTTCTTCCACGATTGCCCATACTTCTGCACCAAGACTTTTCAGATATGCTTTTTTTCATATCTTCCAGAATAACAGATTACTTCCATTGAATAGAGGTGGCTTTAGAGACAATACTCCTTCATGACTTCCCATTGCGACGGATCTCCTTCAAGTGATCAAGCTTCTTCAGAAGGACCTGCTCTGATACCAATTGTTGGGAAAAATACGGAGAGGGGGAGGTGAATTAGTATTTAGGGCATACTCAAATATTTTTACTTTTTCTTTCTCTAAAACCCATACGCTACTTCACTGAGCCCAACTCGCATATACACGCGGATATCCTTCATAAAACTCGCGTATACATAGAGATCTTATTATGCATTTATTTCTTTACTTAGATCTATGAATTATTCATTTCTCGATGATTAGTTGAAGAAGTACAAAAGTGCGACTAATTTAACAACCATCACACATAAGCAACACATGAACACCAGGATTTTAGGTGGAAACCCAAGTCGGGAGAAAACCACCGCTGCCGTTGTCTCAGCCTTCAATATTTTATTATAAAGAAAACATCTTACAACCATGTACTGGCGCAGACTCATACCAGCACGCAGGCACCCACCTGCACAAGGCTACAAACTTCTCTCGTTTACTAGCCTCTCCTGGAAGGGAGCTACAACCCCCTGCTCTCGTTTACCAGCTACCACTGGAAGGGAGCTACAACCCCCTCACTGAAGGCTTCCACCTTCAGCACCTATGCGGACCACGTTTCATCAATTTTCATACTGGATCCAACAACTTCCATACAACATATCTTGTAGGCCACTTTTCATCACATTTTCAGACTGGACCCACTCCACACATTTAAGCTCAACATTCATCAAACTGAAACTTATAACCCCATCAATTCATTCATTGAATCATCAACCAATCAACCAACAACTTGATCTTCAATTAACATAATCAACAACATATTCATCATTCAAACAACCCAGTTCTGTATGAATACATCATTGACAGATAACAGTAAAACAACAGAACAAATCAGATATTTCATACCACATACTTCAGTAAAACCCTAGATTCCATACGTGATTTTACTTCACTGAACCTGCGTATGTACGCGCTTTCATATAGACCAACCCACGTATACTTCAGTCCATTCTTCAGAAAATCCTTTCTGCCCATACGCGCTTTTCTTTAATCAGACCCGCGTATACACGTGCTTTTGCTGAAGCGAACCTGCGTATACATCTGTAACTTTTCAGGACTGTGCAACTCTTCAGATCAGATAAACAACTAAGATTTCATCCCTTACTTTAGAGAGTATTTCGCCTCATCTCAGATCTAAACAATCCATAATCAGAAAAGGCATACGCGACTTTGAGCGTGCGTATTCACGTGTATACGCAACTTTGCCTCATAAAAACTGCGTATATGCTAACCCTGAATGTATACGCGGGTTCCCTTCACAAAAGTAGAGTATATACGCGGGTTGCCTTCACAAAAGTAGTGTATACATTGTGACATATTATATTTATCATTTTTCTGGCACTTACTGGAAATGTTTTCTCTGTCACATCTGAACTGATCTGTAGATACATCATTCTTACACCTTTAGCACATAGGTTGCTTATCATAGGCAACTCATCAAGTAGGTTTCCATCAAGGAAAACTTCATTAAGCAGATTTCCATTATCTTCATCAAGTGGGTTTCCATCAAGGACAACACTCTGCATCATATTGCCAACAATCTCCCCCTTTGGACTTGATGGCAACCACGATGGTGTTTGATCACAACAGATAGATACATTAAGCATAATGATATTCTCCCCCTATTCAAACACCATGTCACTCTCCCCCTTTGACATCAAGGGCAAAGGGCGGATCAAAAACCAACAAAAGGTTTTTCTCCTCATGTAGAAAGAAGAGCGTTGTAGATCTGATGTGCACTGAAGTTACCATGCTCCCCCTGAGTTCATGCTGAATGTTCAAACATATTTTTCAATGAAGTACATGACTCTATGACCTTTCCTATCACCAAGGACTCATACTTACATCAATGATCCAACCAAGTGGATTTACATAAGAGACTCAAGTACCCAACCAAGTGGGTTTACACATTTTGACTCAACTTCCCAACCAAGTGGGTTTACAAATTTTGACTCAACTACCCAACCAAGTGGGTTTACAAAATGAACAAGTCCTTACATGACTGAATATTACAATTTTACATCATAGATCTCATCATGACCTTTTCATAAAATTACAAATATGACCTTTTATGACCACTACCAAAAAGACCTCAAAAGAGATCATGTTTCAGAACCATCATAATGCCAACAATGCATTATACTCAGCAAGTCTAATGCTCCCCCTGAAAAATGTACATCCAAGCATATTTTCCATATGACCAAGGCTCCTCCTTAGCTTGTGCATCCTGAACACTTTCAACAGCAAGTCATCAGCAACAATCTCTGCATGATCTATCCTTATC
>MU968359.1:15513220-15585994 GCA_034641835.2 Pinus albicaulis | reverse complement strand
TATTGGGGCAGTTCTTACTCAACAGGGACATCCAGTGGCATATCACAGTGAGACATTGGCATAGAACGGTTGCAGTATCCCTTATGGCAATGTGATGTTGTGCCCGAGCACATCGGCCGTGGAAGCATTACATTTGGGGAAAGCAATCATCCACACGGACACAGGCCTGCAGTTCATACAGACACAAGGGAAGTTGCAGAATGATCGCCATCAGAAGTGGTCCACATATCTGCAACAGTTTCATTTGAACATCAAGTACAAGAAGAGTAGCACCAATAATGTTGCAAACTGCCTCAGCCGACCACCGATCGTGGCGCTCACCACCGTGCTCAACTCTTGTGGGCACGAGACTTCTGATTGGCCGCTTCTCTATGAGAGTGACCCAAAATTCGGCCACACTTACAAGGCACTCTTGGGGGGCACACAAGTTCCAAATTTTCACCTCCAAGATGCACTTTTATGTCACCTGGGACACCTTTGTGTTCCTTCAAGCGAGCGTGCCAAGATGATATGGGAAGCACACTATAGTCGAGTCGTTGGGCATTTCGGGGTCGAGAAAACAGTAGCAATACTACAGAAGTATTTCTATTGGCCGAACCTTCGAAAGGATGTCAAGAAGCACATCAGATCCTGCACTGCTTGTGCCATTGCCAAACCGACCATCAAGAAGCAAGGCCTATATACTCCACTACCTACCCCTAGTCGGCCGTGGGAATCCATCTCCATGGATTACATGTCGGGCCTGCCTTCTACTAAGAATGGAAATGACTGTGTTTTCGTGGTCGTTGACAGATTCTCGAAGATGGACATTATGGCGGCCTGTAAGAAGAATATCACAGCAGAAGCCACTGCTAAGCTCTTCTTTGAACGAGTGTGGGTGCACTTTGGGATCCCACAGTCTATCATATCAGATCGAGATAGCAGGTTCCTCAGCACATTTTGGTCCAGCCTCTGGTCAATGTTGGACACAAAGCTCACCAAGTCCACAGCTTTCCATCCCCAAACAGATGGCCAGACAGAGGTCGTCAACAGAATGATTGTACACATTCTACGCATGTACAACTCAAAGCATCCACGCACATGGGACGAGAGCCTCCCCTATGTACAACACAGTTATAACCGGGCTCTCCACAGTTCAATTGGCCATAGCCCCTTTCAGTTGGGCTTGGGATTCCAACCACTATGTCCCATTGACATAGCCATGCCGTTTGTAGCTGCTCAGGCCGATTCAGCTCATGTCCAGTCTGAAGTTGACAAAGCAAGTAGCTTCATCGAGCGCATTCAACACATCCGCCAACAGGTTCATGATATATTGGACAGAGCCAATGCGAAGTACAAACATCGCCATGATCAACACCGGGTGCCACACCACTTCCAGGTGGGCGACAAAGTATGGCTACATTTGCAGAAGGAGCGCCTCACTGGACCTCACCTCAAGCTTCGCCCACTCCGATACGGGCCGTACACCATCACCAAGGCTGTAGGTAACAATGCCTTCGAGCTTAGTATTCCACCATTCCTTGGTCTGCACCCAGTCTTCAATGTGGATTGCCTTCGTCCTTACTTTCCACCTCTGCTGGACACCTCGGACATTGCAGAACAACTCACACCAACAGAGTTAAACCCAGACTGCATGGAACAGGCCACCACAGATTGTATCATGGACATGCAAATCAAGAACACTCGTCGACAGAAGATCCAACTGTATCGGGTTGTCAAAGCTGGCCAACTCCTGCACCAAGGAAAGTGGTTCACCAGGGACCAAGTTCAGCAGAAATTTCCTCATCTCATGGAGGAACTTAACGCAATGGGGACCATTGCTTCCTAAGGGGGGAGGAATGCTTTCAGGTGGGCTTGGGATTCCAGCCACTATGTCCCATTGACGTAGCCATGCCATTTGCAGCTGCTCAGGCCAATTCAGCTCATGTCCAGTCTGAAGTTGACAAAGCAAGTAGCTTCATCAAGCGCATTCAACACATCCGCCAACAGGTTCATGATATATTGGACAGAGCCAATGCGAAGTACAAGCAGCGCCATGATCAACACCGGGTGCCACACCACTTCCAGGTGGGCGACAAAGTATGGCTACATTTGCGGAAGGAGCGCCTCACTGGACCTCACCGCAAGCTTCGCCCGCTCCGATACGGGCCGTACACCATCACCAAGGCTGTAGGTAACAATGCCTTCGAGCTTAGTATTCCACCATTCCTTGGTCTGCACCCAGTCTTCAATGTGGATCTCCTTCGTCCTTACTTTCCACCTCTGCTGGACACCTCGGACATTGCAGAACAACTCACACCAACAGAGTTAAACCCAGACTGCATGGAACAGGCCACCACAGATTGTATCATGGACATGCAAATCAAGAACACTCGTCAACAGCAGATCCAACTGTATCGGGTTGTCAAAGCTGGCCAACTCCTGCACCAAGGAAAGTGGTTCACCGGGGACCAAGTTCAGCAGAAATTTCCTCATCTCATGGAGGAACTTAACGCAATGGGGACCATTGCTTCCTAAGGGGGGAGGAATGATCCAGGTGGATATTGGTGGTCACCGGCCTATTCCACTTGGGGCTCCACCATTGTCTATTTCAGTTTTTCAGTTTCGGCACAGTTTACTATTTTTAGCAGTTTTTCGGGTCCTAAACTTCCGGAGCCGTTTTGAGGCCCTAAACGACGTTTTTGGGGAAAACGGAGAGCAACATGGGTCCATGGACCGATGTTGCTCGTTCCAAATTTGTAGTCCTCGGATAGATCTTTCTAACGAGGTATGGTACGCGTCAAACGGAGATCGTATGCCAAAGTTACGCCCCTGGGAAGTTGAAACACCAATTTACCCAAACGGGGCCCATAGTTTGGGCGCTTCATCTCCTAGGGTTAGGGTTTTGGCTGTTTAGGATTTCCCATTGTTTCTAAATAATAAATAGGCCCTCGAGCCTCATTGTAACTTAGTTCAGAGGCCTGTAGCCGCCACATCTCTTCTCGGAGATAGCTACCAGCGCCCTAGCTAGTTTTATTTCCATTCTGTCTGTAAGCAAATTTCAGTTCTTTGATATTAATGAAATGAAGTGTTATTTCCGCTGCATCTCTGTATTTATGTTTATATGTTTATTATGTTGCGTTCCTGCATAAATCCGGATCAATTAGGGTGGTACTATTACTTTTATTCTAAAGGAACACTATATATTTTCCCATCCATGAAAGTACTTTATACACATTGCAATCATGTGTTTCACAAAGCTAACTTGATTATCTCAAAAGTATATGCATGCTCTCTTATGTTTTTTATCGCATCCAAGGAAAATATTTAAGATCATTATAATGGGAGCCAAGTTGATTTCCAAGATGGGGATTCTATCCCAAACGGTGGGTGGTCTAGTTGGGAATTCATACTGGAAAGACCCCCTTGTTTTGGCGGCTTCCATAAACGTCTAAATTTTGGTGCTAGAAGGAGGGCATCCAGTATATGGTTGATAACTCATCACATTCACATCAAGAACCTTCATTTAAAGGTAGCAATTATCTAATTCTCACTCCATCACATATATGTGAGAAAGAAGAATCATTTCCTCACAATCTGGAACATGCTTACAAGGCTGCTTACGATTAAATCCTAGAGATATGTCCTACCACTTGTCATTTTGCAAGGGCACTTGGATTAATCCTTGTTTCATCCATTCTTCCTCATAAGCGTTCAAAGAAAGATACAACTTGCAGTGATGTTCTAGTATCTTCATTTCAAGACAAATTTAACACTTCCCTTGACGATTTTTCTAGCTCACTTAAACAACTTATACACCAAGGGAACACTACACTACCTAACAAGGAAAATCTAGAGGGAGACGGGGATAACATTATTTTCTCAGACAATAAACAACTAAGTGATAATGATAATTTTAACGATGATGAGAATTTGAATAGTGAAGAGGAAGAGCCTTTGGAATTAGATAGTGAAGAGGAGGAGGATAATGAAGACATGGTTGATGATCAATTGAATTGGATGGCCTAAGGGACTCTTTCTCTTCCAAGTCAACTTCATTACTTACCTAAGAACTCAAAGAAACTTCTTACAAAGTATGATCCTGACAAGAAAAATAAGGCTAAGGATCACATTAATGAATTATACTTGCACTTAAGGATGTTAGAAGTTTGTTTTGATGATGTTGCATGCGGGTTGTTTACCTATGCTCTTGAAGGCAGGGAATCAACATGGTACCATAGGCTTCCAACAAATTCAATCCACAATTTAAGGGAGTTTAAGCAGTTATTATTGGATAAATTTTTAGATGATAAAACTCCTACCATGCTACTTCAAGAACTTAGAAATATCAAGATGGGGGAAAAGAAAAGGTAAAACATTTTAATATGAAGTTCATTTGCATTTTGTGAAAAGAGCTATGAGAGATAAAATGGCTCAAAAATTTGTGGAGGCTATTATTGTATAAAAGGACTTAAGATCTATTGGAGTCATTATTGACTAGGAAGATTCAAAAGACTCTAAATACACTTGAAGGAAGTCTCAAGCCTTTTCTCTACAACCAAAGAAAAGGATTCTTTTGATATGGATATTTTGACTAAGTCATTGAATTTGTTGACCAATGAAGTATCCAAATTGAAAAGGAAGTCAAGTGAGGCATCAACCAACAACAAGTCCTTTAAGTCGTTCTTCAAAAATAATACCAATCAACCACCCAAGTCTGCTCGAAGTTCCAATATGTTGTTCACGGTTGAGGATGTGGGTATGGACAATTATTGTACGTTTAATCAAGAAGCACATTCTAAGAATACATGCCCATAATGGAAACATAATATGAATATTATGATTACTAATGTTTTGGAAGGTTTGTCTATAGAGGAATAGTTTGGGCGGGCCAAAGAGGCCAATGAACCAACCCCTCCGAAGGATAATACAAGTGTTGGTGATTCAATTTTTCTTTTGATCTCATTATGAATAATGATCAACAGGGTGTTAGTGAGCCCCAGTGGGTGAAGCTCCTTCGAAAAAATATTCCAAGCCATATAATCTGAGGATTAAAGGACCTATGTATAAATAGGATGTGGACAAGCAGAGGAAAAATTCTACCTCCTAGTAATCCAGTTCAGATATCATAGATGAAATCTGGAAGTGCCAAACATCCTAAAAGCACTTTCGGGAATACTAAGAACAATTTCATCACCCCTGAGGCATCAAAGCTTCACCACCCACCACTTCAAAACACCTTTCCAAGGATGAATATATAGTGTGTGATATCGAGTACAACATTCTCGAAGATATGGAGAAGGCTTGTGCAAATATTTCCATTTACGAGCTAGCAAAATTGGCAAGTCAACAAGAATTGATCATCCAAACTTTCACATCCAAACCTCTGTCAAGTAATACAACTAATACTTCCAAAACTTTGTTCGGTAAGTCCAATGTTATCCTTGAATCTCTTGTAAATGTTGCTAATGTAAATTCAAGATATCCTTTCCCCCCTTTTCTCTCAACACTTGAAATTCTTAGTTATAATGTCCATAATTGCCTTGTTGATTCTGGGGCATCCATAAACGTTATGCCTCTATTTGTCACTAAGAAAATTAATGAAAAATGGGAAAATACTGACACCAAAATCATACAATTATATAGATCACAAGTGCAGGAAATTGGTGAACTAAATAATGTTATGATTCGTTTATCCTTTGATCATAGGTTTCACAAATGCATTGATATTGTTATTGTGCACATTTTGGAGGCATGTGGGTTACTACTTAGTAAGGATTGGTCCAATAAGTTGTAAGGTTATTTTGCTACATATTGGTCCCATTTATGGCCTCCTTACTAGGGGAAGAATAATCATATTCGATTTTATAGTGAGCCATTAATGAAGTACACCATCACAATGCTTGAAGCTCTATTTCACTGCCACAACACCCTCCAAATTTTTGCATACATTCAATTTTTGGATCCTCCCTTCGATCATGTGAACTGTATTTTTGAGTTGCTTGAGTCATTCTATACTTGTTCTTTAGGTTTTTAAGACCATTTCTAAAGGAATTAAAAGTTTCATATTTTGTTAAGGGAAGTGTCGTTATTTGTCAAAACAGTTATGGAACACCTTTAAGAGGAAGCTCTCATGCAGTCTCTTGCATCAATGGATTTCATCTATCATGGGTACATTTATTGGACTAATTTCTAAGTATTTTTCACTTTCTCTTTACATTCAAAACTTATGTCGAAAGGTATATCTTAAGTGTAGCACTTGGAGGTAAGTGTCATCTTGTTATCGTTTCAGTAAATGTATGTTGATTTTTGGCACAAATCGTTTCCTTTTCATGTGGTTGATCATTTACGGGTGTGTGATCATGGTCAAGTCTTGTTATATTCTATCACTCTCATCTTCTTGTCACGTTATCCCAAACTTAGTCATTTTCGGAGCTCTCACTGTCCTCGTAACTTGATTGATCATCGACCAAGCTCTCAGTATCCTTCAATTGCACATTACGCAACTTTAAGCCATATTGAAGAAGCCTTTGCCTCCTGGAACTATGCACTGCAGAGTCCTAGAGAAAATTCTTCCTCAACTGCACATTACACAATCCTAGTGCTCAGTCACTCATATATTCTAGTTTCACTTTCCCAATGTGTAGTCCTGATCAGCCCCGCATTGCCCTTTGCACTGCATAATCATAATTCCTAGTCATGCCTCCCTTCCTCCTGGACTTTCCCACTATGAAATCCTAACATTCCTCTCCATCATATACTACACATTGCGCAGTAACAGTACTCACTCCCTCACTCCTTTCCTCCTTCTACTACGCACTGCGCTCAAGAAGGCCTCTCTCCTCAACCTTTCGTAGTGTCCTAGCTCAGTTAGCATGATGCACGAGAAACAAGATAGCCTAGGAGATTTCTGGATTGATATCATATTTTCATGAGCGAACTTCAATTGCATGTGTTACTATCTTAACATGGCAGGATGATATTGAAGGAAGACATCAAGGAGATGCTACAAGAATACACTTGTGAATTTGAGACACAAAGAGATCATCAAATAAAGAGATGAAGGGACATTGGACTACGAGAGATGGATGAAGATCGAGATCACATGGAATACTTTATGTCATAACCATCTCTTTGGAGGATGAAGATGAAGTACAAGCAATATCTGCCATGAAGATGTGAAGACATGGCAACAAAGAGAAGATCTTGGCATTGATACATTATAATTAAGTTCTATGTCACCATCACCAAGTCATGGCTTCTCAAAGTGTCACCTAAAAAGTCATATGTTGTCAATGTAATTTTCCAAAATTTGTGGAATGTAATATGGTATTTTTGAAAAATGATAATATTTAAAATGTGTCGAAGCCCAAGGGTCAAATGTAGAATGTTAAAATTCACTAGAAAGTTCTAGAGTCATGTTGATAAATTATGGGGTAAACCACCCCTATTACAGAATTGTGATAAAGTTTCTGGTGCCTTTCACCTTACTGAAAGGATAAACCAAAAAACATTCACCACCAGCTCTAAACTACATTTCTGTAAAGAAATAAAATGTGATCATATGATAGATACGTGGCTCAGCGAAAGCTATTTGTTATGTGCAAGCCTTCATTAATCAAAACTTTAATGTAAATAGGCAATTGTATACACCAAATTTGATGTAATGGTTGTGAGACTAACTATTGATTTCCTGGCTATTGCCTGGGATTGCTGTAATTCATTAAGGAGAAAATGAAAATGTAAACAAAATTGTTATTATGTACAGCAAATAATTGTTTGTCAGTGCCTCCCTCTGGCCTACCTAAATAGGTCCAAAAGCCTCTCTAGTGGCTTTTCATCTTGATCTAGTGCTCAAAATGTGAATAACTGTGTCCGAAGAGAAGCCTCAAACCAAACCTACTTTGCAATTAGAACCAGAAGGCTCAAATCAGTATAAAATTACTAAACAAACACCTCCATTGGATGAAGATAGTCCAAAACAGCTCTTCTTTCCTTAGGCCCTGGTGGCTCCACGACCAAAAACGCTGGTAAATTCTCTGATAGAGCGCCCGATGGCTTTGAAAACACTCCAAACAGCTTCAGAATGCTTTCTACATCCAAAATAAAATAAAAATTCGTCCCAAAAGGACTTTCCTAGCCAAAGTTATGGCTAACTGAAGTTTGCCCAATGTTAGGCAAAAATCCCACAAAAAGTGGGCCAACTTTAGTTAACTGCGGATAAGTTTGCCAAATCCGCCTAATTAGGAGGGCGCGCTCCAAATTTAGCGCGCGGTTAGCATAGACATTAAATGTGGTTGGTTATTTCGGTCACATTGCGTCGGAAACATTGAGCCAAACGGTTTTGAAACCGTTGCATTAACTGACATGTAACGGTCAGTCCGCATATACATGAATGGACACATGGTTAACCGTGACATTTAATATAAACAGAACCGTTTGGAGTTAATTCCGCTCCACTCCACACACGTGTTTTAAACCCACGTGGCTTCACTTTAAACCATATGTTGTCATACCTTTTGACATTTCAAATGTACGTTGCCATCTCCAATGTTTAAACTATTGGACTTTAACATATATTTATTTTAATAATTATGTGTGGTATTTATTTTTAATAAGGTTTTTTTTTTTTTAATTGAATTAAAATATATATAAAACAATATAATTATGATTAATTAAAACCATATAAAATATTATTAAATATATAATTTAATTTAATAATTAAACCTTAATAAAAATAAAAACAATTTCCCAACACATAAGATTAAAAAAATTCCTTTTCAAAATTGAAGGTTATTGGGCGAATTCAAACTGCAATATCTCCTCCATACGGCAACGGATTTGAGTGTCGTTTGCGACTACAGGATCGTTTTGGCGAGCTCTTTCCTGTCGTTTTGGTTCAGACCAATTCTGAGCAACTTTATTTTTGAGCATTTTTCTACAAGAGATTTGATCTCCTGATCACATGTAGAATTTCAAAGGTCACATAAGAATTCAAAAAGTCGCATGGGAGCTTAAGAGAGATGAGGGAGGTCAAGAGTCACAAGGGAGGTGGAGGGTCACCTCATTTTTCATAAATACACCCTCATAGCTCAAGCAAAATGAATTTTCACCTTGGCTTATCAATCTAGGCATGGAAGAGAATATTAGTATTTTGAGGAGCAAGTAGTGGCTTAATATTCCACTATTGGAACTAGTGTTGTATCATTTTAATGGTGTATCTTGGGAATTTCACTTAATAATTTTGAGCTCTTGGAGCTAGGGCACTTTCTTGCATATTTCATGAATGATTGTAATACTATTCTTTCATTTTTTTGTGGAGTATGTTTATGTTTCTACATAGTAATGAAAATGAAGTATTTTTTTGGCTTTAGTATGCATCTTTGGATTGTGTATCTTTCTTTCATTATTGCTATTTCTTCTTGAAATATTTCACAAGATAATTAATTATTATTTTATATATATGTGTGCGTATTTATTAGGATATTACTATTACTTTTCTCTTAAAGACTCACAGTCTCTTCCCTTCTGTGAAATAACCTTTATACATTTTGCAATTGAATACTTTACAAGGCTAACTTACTTGTTCAACTCGAAAGTATATGTGTTCTCTCTTGTGTTTTATATTGCAGCGAATTAAAATCATTAAGGATATGGTAGTTAGGCCTATTTCTCAAATGGGGCTCCTACTGCAAACTATGTGAGGTCTAATTGGGACTTCATATCGGGGAGACCCCTTGATTGTTGGTGACATCCAGCACTATCAACAAGCTCACAATAAGCCAATCAGCTCCACGCAATATATTTTCAAAAATTTCTTTTTAGAAAATCATCTTGGATGTTATCGTGTGCAACCATATTTTGTACCACCAAACACCTAGTTGGAACTCCTTCCTTGCACTCCAACTGGTGATAATGACCTTTGTATTATAGATGTAAATATTAATAGTGTATATGCTGACCTAGTTTCTACTAACATTTGGACCTTATATTTTGATGGTTCCAAGACACAAGAGGGTATTGGAGGCAATTTCATCATCGTTGACCTTCAAAATAAAAATATCTAATTTCATGGTGATGAAAAACATTGTACACTCACTAGTATACAATAATGATTACATTGATGCATTTTTTCTCTAGCCAACTAAGCAATTCGAATTGCTTGCATGAATAGGGTTATTTTTAGTAAAGTGAATAGTTAACTGAGATAGCAATGAGTTAACAACAATTATAACTACTCAACTAATTTCATACTGACTCTATTCATGACTAGATCAGCTCAGATAAATGAGTTTCACTAACGATACTCCACTAGATTGCTAGATCTTAGCAATCAACTCATGCACAACTCTACTTCTTGCCCACAAACTCGAATTAACTGACTTAACTAAGAGACTTATCCATGTTACTCCTGCTAACTTCAAATCAAGTCATCCTGCTGATGTGGAAATTCAAATTTTTCCATTTGACTAAGGCACTTGAGTCAGATGAATCCTTTTCTTGATACAATTTAACACAAATAGTAACTAAGATATATTCGCTTTGAATTATGATGATTTAAAACTTATGATATGTTAATCATCCATCATGTGATATCAATAAAGGAAGTGGTTAAACCTTTTCAACAAAAGTTGAGGAAGGCTCATCCTACACTCGAACCCATGATACAGAAAGAACTAAAGAAGTTGTTCGGTCCTAGGATAATATTTAAAGTTCATCATTCTACTTGGGTATCAAACTTGGTTCTAATTAGAAATAATTCCAATGAAATACACTTATGTGTAGATTTCCGAAATTTAAACTAGGCTTCTGAAAAAGACAACTATCCTGCACCATCTATGGAGCATATATTCCAAACAGTATCCAGATCTGAAATGTTCTCGCTGCCTGACATATTTTCAGGGTACAACCAAGTTCTTGTAGGAGAACTTAATAGATTAAAGACAACATTTAGAACAAAATGGGGTAAATTCGCATTAAGGAAAATGCCATTTGACCTAATAAACATTGGTGCAATGTTTCAACGGGATATGGACATCACTTTCCGAGGATTAATTAGTCAAAGCGTAGTTGTATATTTGGATGATGTTACAATTTTTTCAAAGATAATATCTGATCACCTTCGTCATCTAAAGAAAATCTTCGAGCATGTCAGAAATATGTAATATCATTGAATCCTAAGAAAAACATCTTCAAAGTGTCTGAGGGAAACCCTTTGGGACACATCATTGCAAATATCATAATCAAAGTGGACCCATAATGGGTCAAAGCTATTGCTCATATTCCTTATCCCGTAAACAAGAAAGTTATGCAATCTTTCTTGGGAAAGATAAAATTTCTTCGAAATTTGATCTCTAATTATGTGCAAATTGTCAATCCTTTGTAATGTATGATTAAGAAGGATGCGGCGTATAAATGGGATCAGAGGGAAAAAGATGTTTTTCACTTGATCAAGCAAGCAGTAGTTGAGGCCCCAAAATGTATAGTCCAGACTTCAAAAAACATTTCTTGTTATATACTTTTGCTTCTAATACATTTATCATAGTTGTTTTGACCTAGAAAGGAAATCAAGACAATGAAAAAACAATTTCATTCATGAGTGGATGACTACAGGGATCATAATTAGGCTATTCATCCATAGATAAATATGCATACATATTCTATAAGGTGGTGAATCATTTTAGCCTTACGTACTTGAAATTCATGTTATCATCTTTGTTCCCCTCCCAAAGTTAGAACATTATTTGTTCAGCAAGAGTTGGGTCAGCAATGGGCAAACTAGATGATGATATTACCAAAATATGATTTGGAATTCAAGCCAATTCACATAATCAAAAGACATGGTCTCTAACAAATTGTTGCGGAAGAAGTTAAATCACAATAAGAGAACTCATTTGGCTGGGAACAAGAAATTGATATGTATAACATCGATCGAGTTACCCCAACAAATGCAAGCTCATCCAGATACACTAATGTGAGGAAATATCTGGAACAAGGCACCTTTACCTCCTACCTATCAACAAAGTATAAAAGGAAAATTTTTGTTGGCTTGAGGGGTCTTGACCCAGGTTCGGAGGTTAAGGTTTGCCAACAAACCCCTATACTACTGGCCCTTATGGAAATGACCTAATTTCGCAAGCCAAGGTCTCACCCGAAGTCATATGGGAGGGTGTTGGAACCAAGTTTCTGCACCCTGGGAGAGAGTAGGTAATTAAGGTAGATCGGTGTTGCAACTAGAGGTTCACACAAATCAGGTCCATTTGCAAGCTTTTAATATAATTAGTGAGTAATCATAACAAAGCTACTATCATTAACAAATCTGATCAATACATTCGCATCCATGTGCACATCGACAATTACCATTACAGAACATTATAATCGTAGCTAATTCCAAATTACAGATACATTCGCAGCTTAAATAAATAACACAGATGCACTTCAGTAATAAACACGATCAATCTAGATAGCATAAAGATACTTCAAATATATTCCACATTCATTAGTATCCAAAGACCCACTTACAACCCAAAACACAGCCCGCGCACACAGCCTTGTAGGGTCCGCACACAGCAAGACTGAGGATCTCTACGCACATAGCCAGCAGGAGTCCTTACCCAAAACAACCCGAACATATCTTCAACTATTCGCACTTAGCATCAATCTTACGTCTTACTTACCTACTAGACCCAACTATCTATTTATTTATAACATCATAGCCTTTGCTATCCGATGGTCTGCAAACCATGGTTTGCGGACCCTAGAGCTACCCTTTAACCCATTAAAAAACATTAGGGGCTTTGACCCACCCCAAAACCCCTATGCAAGACCAGATATTACAAAATTATATCAAAACGTAGCGTAGGGAACCCCGTTCCACTAGGCCGCCAACACAATCTTGTGACTCGTCCCGAGTCACAGCGGTCGTGGGGTTTGCATCTCCGGCTAAAGCTGCTTGATCGCATCCACCAGAGGGGCAGTACTCTTTTGCTCTGTGCAGCAGCGTTCTATGCAATATCCACCAACTTCTGTGAAGTTGGGCCTTTTGTGGCAGCAATGACGCTTTCCAAGGTCTAGTTCAGTTGCTTAACTGCGACATCCACTTCCTAAGAGGGCTTGAGGGCTTCATCGCCCCATGGATTGAGGTGGTCACTGAGAACCTTCTTTTTGTGGTGAAGCTCTTTGAGATTATCTCTAAGTGCGTGGCTGGTACGCAGTCGTGCCAGGCATTGATCGGGGACCAATGTGGGCATTGTAGCTTCCATCTACTCGAAATCTTCTTCCTTCTGGCACAGCTCTTGAGTGATTTCACACAGGAGAGGTCACGCTGCACCTTAGACCATAACTTCATAGCTGTCTCCAACAATTCTGCGCCCTGAGGGATCTAAGCTGTAATGGCATTGGTGGCCTCTATGACCAGCGCGGCTCGTTGGGCTCTTACCTCAGGTGGAGTCTCTAGTTGCAATTTGGCCTGCAAGGCAGCAATCTACTGCTCCATCTCTGCCTTGACAGTCTGAATCTCGGTCCTAGACACTTTTAGGGTGGCAACAAGCCCTTCAATATTGGCTTGTGGGGTAGCAGAAGCCGAGATATCCTCATTTACATCTGCGCATAGCTTACTGATTAGGCGTTCCAACTCATTCTGTTGTGTGGCGGTTAGGGTGCATGCAGCCTGCGCCTGGGACACTTCAGTGGTTTTTTCCACAATCGTCATCTCAGTCATACTGAGTTGTTGATGCACCAGGTGGTATCGGTGCTGGATCTCCTCAAAGAGTGAGGTGTGGAGGACTTGTAGTGGTTCATGCGGGAGCCAGGCCCAGTCCAATTGCACCTCTGCACAGGCCTGTACTTGCGCACCTAAGGCAGGCAGACTCAAGATGAATGCTGCACTCGGCAGGGGGCAGAGGCGGCTTTCAGTTGTGATGACCAATTCACTGCTGGTTGCTGGGGGCGACCTTATTTGAATCATGCTTGTCTACAAGGTGTCGGTTTTGAACTGTAGAGCTCGGAGCTCAGACTGAAGTGTAGTGACCATGGGCTTCTACTGCTCTTCCAAAGCCAGCCATTTATCTTCTAAGGCGAGGGTGACTGCGTCTGCGATTTGCTCCAAGTCTTCCTCCATCAAAGTAACTTATGTCTCCCTTCCAAGCCTTATGACCCATCATTTCTTTCGTTGGCCTTTAAGAGGGTCGACGGTCTGCTTCGTACCACGTGTGGAATCAACACCCTGCGCATCCAAGCCCTCTGTGTTCGGATACTCCTGCGACTCCGGCTCTGCACCCTTCTCAGCGTCCTTGCCATGTCCTACTGTCTCTTTGGTGGTGTCAGGTGGGGTGGTCTTCTTGGTGCTCGTACCTGCAGTGTCAGTTGTACCATATTTGAAGCCCATTTTCCAGTGTAGTGGCCAAGTAGCAATGATTCGGTCGATTTCTTCGTTGGAAACTATGTATGGCAGTGATACCCACGTTGGGACCCCAAATCTGCACATTGTGTATTGCAACCTGGAATGCTGCGATGATCTTGTATTTTTCATAGATCTTTGGTGACAAGCGTAGCCAGGAGTGGATTGTTGTTGCGAGCCTGCTCTGAAATAAGACCCAGAAGACTTTATTATATTCAATGACTCATCCTTTGAATCCCACAAATTCGCGTAGCGCGCCCCCTCGCACATATCTAGCTCGAGCTTAGGGGGGACCGAGTCTTCAAGGGCTTCCCATGCGACTAACATGATGAGCAGCAGCAGCCAGGAGTAGCAGAATTCTCGTCCATGATCCTGGTCCTTGCGCACGTTCTCCAAAAATTTGTTACATAGGAACTGGGACTAGTTGAAGCAGACCCCCTTCTCACATCAGCCAGCCAACTGAATGACATAAGTAGGGACGATCGCAACTTAGCACTTGCGCATCATTTTAAATGCCAGCAACAAGGTACCCATGTGCGCTCCAGGGTCACTGATGGTGTTAATTAGGAACCCCCTAGCGTTCCACTCCATATTGTAGTCATCGCGCACCTTATTAGCGATTTGTTGCTCATACTTATTACCCACGTGCTCCATGGGATTCGGCCCTTCCATGGGTAGACCATTAATACGGTGAATGAGGGCGGCATCAATGGGAATGTGATCATGAATCCATAAGATATCGTCGTGGACCAGGGCTAGCAGCTGTTGCACAACTCGATCAGTTATGATGTATCGACCAAAATGAGGCATTCGCAGCAAGTTGATCAAACCCGATTTTTCTAGCCCGCTTGCCCACGACATTGGGATGACCCGCAACACGTCATCTTCCAGTACTCTTTCCAAATACAATTTAGGTTCCAATTCTGGGAAGGCTTCCAGGTTGGTCAGGTCGTGATCGTCGAATTTTATCGAGCAGAGTTTGCCAAAGGATTCTCCAATTATAGGGACCTCGCCCAGAATCAGTGGCATTTGTAGTTCCAAGTTCTTAGGTGTGCGCACTGAGGTCCGATGAGGCCGGAAATAGGGTGGCAGCCAAGTGATTGGTTCAGCCATCCGGGCCTCTTCCTGAGTAGACATATGTCTCTTTTATGAGTTAGGCGAACATGCTTGGGGTACCATGTGGGGGGACTTCACATTTCAAGGGGAGGTGTGTGGCTTCCCTCCAGCCCCTTTCGAAACCCTCCCCTGCCCTTGCTCCTGGCCTTTCCCTTTACCCTTATTTTTCTCAACCTGCTTCCCCTTGGTCAGCGTGGACACAACCTCTTCAACTTTAGGGGTGACCTCTTCAACTTCATCAGTGGAGACCACGGTCTATGATGATTCAGCTGGATTAGTTGCAATGATTCTCGCTCGAAAGATAAATTTAGGATTGCTACTATCAGAAGGGGTAGCTCGCCCAAACATTAACAGAGTGTAATAATCACAGAATTTTGCAAAGCACAAACTGTTAAAGATGCACGGAACCCACTTCTGATCTACCCTTTTGCTTTTATAGTCTTGGCTATCAACCAACAGTTGGATGAGTTTGATCAAAAAATTATTATCATGCAAACGATAAAAAATCTTCGGAAATCGCCACATTAATTGTTGACTGCCCGCTCCTTTCAACGATAAAATTTGCTTTTTACCCAGTTTTACTGTTCCAACGGCTATTTTTCGTAGTTGTGTATTATCCCTGCACGCCCTGCACACTTCCCCAGGCTTCCAAACCTCTGATCGACTCCTATGCTCCCAACGCACCTCCCCGGGCTTCCAGACCTACGAGTGACCCTACGCATATAACAGGCTTGCCTGCGTTTTTCTTCCGGCCTACGCATATGCCACCCAATACAGCTACGCCAGCCATATAGTCATTTGGTCGGTACGGTTTGAGCCGGCTATCGTTAACATACCCTGGGACAGTGTCACCACGTAGTGTGGCTAACCGGACAAATCCTCCTTTAGTGATTTCCTTTACCATATAGGGGCCTAGCCAACGCTGACGAAACTTCCCCGGGTGCTTCGCAAACGGGATATCATATAGCAGGACCAATTCTCCCTCCGAAAAGATCTTTTGCCGAATATGTCGATCATGCCATGACTTTTCTTGCGCCTTCTGAACTTGCTGATGGAAGTTAGCAATGAATCGGTCTTCCTCAAATGCAATGAGCTATGCTAAACACTCCTCCATGATATCAAGCTTTGCCATGTTGGTAAAGGCTACGATGCACAAGCTCGAAACAATATATTCTATGGTCATAATAGCCTCCTTTCCATAAAACATCCGGAACGGTGTTTTCTCGGTCAATTTCCTGCAGGTGGTTCGATAGGCCCAAAGGACCGACGAGACACACGTCCCAATCGCTGCGCTCGACATTTCAGATCTTGGTCAACTCTTGTTCCAGAATTTTATTAAAAGCTTCCACAGTTTCGTTCGCCTGTGGGTGATATAGCGTACTTTTGGCATGGTGGATTCGAAATTCATCAGTCAAAGCCTAGATTGTCTCATCAGAAAAATGTGTACCTCTATCACTCATCAAGACCTTGGGACAACCAAACCTGGTTAGGATATATTCAAAAATAAAGTGTGAAGCGGTATTTGCAGTGCAATCCTTTACAGCTTGTGCTTTGGCCCATCTGGTTACATAGTGAGTTGTAGTGATGATGTAGAGGGCACCTGTCTTCTTCCCAGATGGGTTGATGGGCCCAACGAAGTCTATAGCCCATTTGTCAAACTCTTGTAGGACCATCTGCGGCTGCAAGGGAATTTCGTCTCTGTGCGATGGTCTTCCTGTCCTTTGGCATGTGTCGCAGGCTTTGCAATATTCATGAGAGTCACTATGTAGTGTGGGCCACCATAGTCCAGCTCTCAAGATCTTCTATGTCGTTGCTTTCCCTACGTAATGACCTCCTGCCACACCCCCTTGGGCTTCTGCTAAGATGGCTGGTCTTTCATGCTCCAAAAAATATCTTCGCAGCACCTCATCGGCTCCCAGCTAATACAAGTGGCCCACTATGATGGTAAAGTCCGCTGCGCGAGTTACCAGCTCTTTCTTCTGTTGTACCGAATATTCTGCAGGTGCCATCCCTGTAGTTAAGAAGTGAATTATGTCAGTGAAGTAACCATCAACCACCTTAATAGCAAACAGATGTGCATCGGGCAGTCCTTCTTCTAGGTTAGTCGGTTCTTCCCCACTCTCGATTCAGGACAAGTGGTCTGGCCCAGCCTTTAGTTTCCCCAACTTCACGATGATATCAAAGTCATATTCTTGAAATAGGAGCAGCCATCAGAAAATCTTCCCCCCCCAACATAGGCTTATTCACTAGGTACTTCAAAGCTGAGTGATCTGTGAACATATTGAAGTGCCCTCCTAACAGATAATGTTGTTTTTTCTGCAGGGCGTATACCATGGCCAACCCCTCACGCTATGTAGTGGAGTAGTTGTGCTCCGCAATACAGAGTTTTCTACTAGCAAATGCAACTGGATGGTCGATGTCTCCTTCCCTAGGCTGCGTAAGGACAGCTCTCAGGGTGATTCCTGAAGCATCTACATGAACATGGAAAACCTTCGCCCAGTCAGGAAATATGAGGATAGGTGCAGAGACCATCTTCTCCTTGAGTAACTCAAAGCTCTTTTGACACTCCTCATCCCAAAAAAATGAAACGTCCTTATTTAGCAGCTTCTCCATGGGTGCTGTGATCAGTGCGTACCCTTGAATGAACTTCCTATAATAGCCTGTATGTTCGAGGATAGAGCGCAACTGTTTCTCATTTGTAGGGACTACCAGGTTGATGATAACTGCTACCTTGGCGGGGTCAACCATTAGTCCCTGTCGACAGACTATGTGGCCTAACAATATCCCAAAAGGTACACAAAATATGCACTTCTTAATATTTAGGGAAATCTGGTGCTTCCTACAGGCGTCCAGCATCATGCGTAGGTTTGAGACATGATTCTTTACCAACCCAAATACTGTCCAATCATCAAAATATACCTCCAAGAACTTGTGGATGAATTCCTTGAATACTGCAACCACCACCCGCGAAAATATGGAAAGGGAATTCTTAAGCCCAAACGGCATGACGGTGTATTAGAAGGATCCCCATTCAGTGGTGAACGCAGTTTTGTTGTGATCTCCAGGTGTGATCATGATCTGATGGTAGCCCGAGAACCCGTCAGTGAACGATTACGCTTCTTACCCTCCCACACTATCAAGAATTTTGTTAGAAAATGGTGTAGGGAAGGGATAATGTACACAAGCGTCATTCAACTTGTGCAATTCGACACAGATCTGTATTTCTCCTTTAGTCTTTTTCTCCTGAACCACCATAAGGCTTACCCAATCTGACTGTTCAACCAATTCGATAATACCTGAGACTAGCATTTTGTCAATTTCTTCCTTGACTTTCTTCTTATACTTGGGGTTCAATTGATAAGGTCGCTACTTAACAGGGCGCACATCAGGTTTTAGCGTAATGTGCATGACCCCTAGGTCCCCTGTAATAACCTTGAGTTCTTAGAATTTCGTAGGAAACAGGTCCTGATATTCCGTGAGAAGTTCTGCAACTTTCCCTACAATATCATCATCCCAGCAATCCCCAATTTCAGCTAGCTTAGGTTGCTCTTCAGTTCCAATGTTGACTTCCCATAGCTTAAGAGGCTTAGTCACATCGACGGTCTGCAGCGAGAGTCCAACAACTGCCCGCTCTCCCTCCGACTCCGAGATAGTGATATTTCATGGGTCTTCATCACATTTATCCATTGATAGATTGTGACAGTTGACAATATCCTGCATCTACGTATCCCAAGTTGGTGCCCCAAAGGCTGCACGAGGGCGTGATTCATCAAATACCAATGCATCAATGTCTTGTAAAGCTTCATCCAATGCCTCAATTCCGCCTATCAACCCGAATATCTCCACAAAATCATCCCGCATGGTCTCCCATTGGTGGGTGCGATGTTGTAGCTCTGCATCTAGATACCATGCAGTGGGAATTGGCCCCAAGGCATGGATAAACAGGTGGACCCATTCGTCCATGGTCCTTTCACACCATGCCTCCATCCATGCGACCACGTGCCTGTGTAGATCTCCTTGGCCAAGGAAAGCCTCCACGCGTGGGTGAGCCAAAGGTTTGAACCGCAGAATCATCATTTTGCGGCATTCCTCTCAATCCTGGAACACCCCCTTATGAGTTTCCCACCACCTTGCAGGGGTTGCGCGCATGGCTAGGTTAAGTGCCCACATCCTTCGCTCCCTTGGGAATTCAGCTTCAAATGTTCGCAAAAACTCCCTGATACTACCAGAACCATCAAAGTAGCGCAGTTATCTTACCTTTAAGGAGATACACCGGAAGCTCTTCGTGATCTTGAGACATCGCAACGCAGATATGTCATGTAACCGATTCTGCCAATTTTTTATCTCCTCATCGAAGTCAGAGAGGCATTCACTGTCTTTCTCCCAGAAAAGCACGCCATCAGTTGTAGGATTAATCCAATCCTCATCCCGGGCGGTTAGTTTATAAATGTGATTCACGTCATCTTCTTCACGCACCAATTCTGTATACCGTTCTTCTTCTGCAGGGTCTAGTGGGACTATCACTCTCGTACTCTCATTCTCAAAAACCATGCTCCTTTCTTTAAGTGGATAATGCCTCCCATTTCTATCTCCTAATCCAGTCCCAGGAGTGTAGGATAAGGGTCTGCATCTTCCACAATTTGAATTACTTAAAAATCTGTGTGTACCTTAACTCCTGCGATGTCTACCATAATCTTTGACAACCTCCCTAATGGTACGATTTTTTGTTGGTTAGCCATGCGCAGCTATATTTATAGTGGACCATTCCAGCTTAGGTTCTCCCATTCGCTGCCATGTTTTCTTGGGCAGGACGTTCGCATCTGACCCCAAACCCAGGATGACCTGATCCATCTCATAATCACTAATCTGTGCCGTTAGCCGCATTTCCTGACCAGTGCGCTTCTTATGCTTGTATAGTTTTTGAACATCCTTAACTTCCGTGGGAGGGTCATTTCTTTCGGCGCTACTATCTATCATTGCTTGAATATTTTCTATTGCCTTCTGGTTGCGTAGAAGCTTCATACATGCCTATAGAAATGATTTAACTTTGTCGTCCCTTCTTAGGTTTGTTGGAGCCTTGGAAGTAGATGCCTCATCCTTAGTAAAGTCTTTGCGAGCTGCAACGAAAGTTTCTTTCTCTTTTTGTAGGTCCAAGCTTTCCTGTTTGATAGAAGCTTTCCTGATAAGAGGTTCAGTCGCTTCTTTCTCCTTAGCTCCTCCAGTAGCCATACCGTTGCGTGTTATGACATTAATACTTGTTCCTTCATCACGCGGTTCTGCCTTAACCCTATGCACATTCTACGTTGGGGTCTGATTTTTTTCCTATATTTTTTCTATAAGGACTGGATAGTCTTCGATCACATGGTCCAATTTTCAACAATATCGGTAAGATTTTCGCGCAGGGTTCGGACATTCCCTTGCGAAGTGCCCTATTTCTCCACAATTGTAACAGATCAATTTCCCTCTTCCTCGACTTGCGCCTCCACCCCTTCCCCCTCCCCTACCTCTTGTTGGGGAGCCTCCTCTGCCTGAAGGGGATAGTCGTGAAGAAGGGTCAGCCTACACCCTGTATAAGTTTCCTCGGTCTATCATTAATTCATATGTCTGACAGTTATGTTCGTCATGTCCCACAGATGAGAAAAAGCGGCACCATTGTTGCTTCAATTCTGGAACATAAGCACCAAGACGGGGACAATGGTTGGTCTCGTGTAGTCTGGAAATGCGAAAGTCAGTGCACCATAGAGTCAGACCACTTGGCCCTGCAGCCTCTTTAGGGCGCAATGGGTTGGGTCCCCCAACCTGCATGTAGCCCGCCAGCAGAGGGCACTAATCCTTGGTGTGGGCAGACACCCTGTGTTGGGTGTGGAGCCTAATTTTCATCCTGATTCAAAGATCCTTGTTTTAGCAGGATGTATAACCCAGGAAAACTGTACACCCCTGCAGCAAGGGGGACTTGTCCTCCCCACCCTGCGGGGTCCGGGGGCCAGCGATCCCCCGGTAGGGGTTTCAGGGGCAGCACCCCTGAAGCTAAAAACATATGTAAAATTTCCTTGTAAAAGTATAGTAATTTCTAGTCAATCTGATCCGTTCATTAGGCGGATGATTTGACGGTAGAAGTTATGTTTAGTTTAGGGTTTTTTTCCCTAGAAGGCAACCCCTCGCTTTGTATGAGGGTATTGTATTGCGGCTGTGTATTGAATGAGTATTCTTAGAGCGAGAAACATATAGGGAGACTGTGAGAGAGAATAGAGGATATTACAGTGGATCTATTGTAGGTTGTGTCTCTTCATTTGCTGGATAATAGAAATGAAGGACTGGCTTTTCGGGGTGGACGTAGCCCAAACTGGGTGAACCACGTATATCTGTGTCTCTCTGGTTTTATGTGTTTTGTGTGCTCGTGTTTTCCGCATATTTTATGTGTCGCATTGCTCTGTAATATATACATAATTTTCTAACAACTGGCATCCAAGAAGAAGGTCTATTTGGCTGATAAACTCGCAGGAAAGAAGGGTTCCTGATTCGAGTGGGAGCAATGGCAGAGGATGGTAAGTTTAGGGTTGAGAAATTTAACGGCCAAAACTTCTTGCTATGGAAGATGCAGATGGAATATTATATGTATCAGAAAGATCTGTACCTACCATTGAGCAGAAAAACAAAGAAGCCGACAGATATGACAGACGCAGAATGGGAGATTCTCGATAGAAAGGCACTCGGAACAGTACGGTTGTGCCTCGCGGTGTCGGTAGCCTTCAATATTTCGAAGGAAACAACAACAGAGGGTTTGATTAAGGCATTGGAAAAACTATATGAAAAACCCTCAGCCTCAAACAAGGTATTTCTTATGAAACGTTTATTTAATATGAAGATGTCGGAAGGTGGATCTGTTGCAGACCATTTAAATGATTTTAATACAGTTACCAGTCAGTTAAGTTTTGTAGGGGTAAACTTTGATGATGAAGTTAGAGCTCTATTATTCTTGTGCTCATTTCCAGAGAGTTGGAATGGTTTAGTAATGGCCATTAGTAACTCTGTCTCTGGATCTAGTACTTTAAAGTTTGATGATGTTGTTGGTGCTATCCTTAGCGAGGAAATGCAACGGAAAAGCTCCGGTGAGACATCAGGTAATGCTTTGAGTGCAGAGTCTAGGGGAAGAAGAATGGAAAGAGGAAAGAGCTCGGGATATCGCAGTAAATCAAGGAAAGGCAGATCCAAGTCCAAATCGGGGATAGTGTGCTGGAATTGCGGAAAGAAAGGACACCTAAAGAAAGACTGTAGATCTCGGAAGGGAAAAGAAGGAGACACACAGCAAGAAAACAATCATGAAGCAAATGTGACAGGTGATGTGTTACAAGATGCTTTAATTCTTTCTTTCGAAAATGTTACTGATTCTTGGGTTGTAGATTCAGGGGCTTCATTCCATGCCACACCTGATAAGAAATATTTTCATGACTATGTTCAAGGAGATTTTGGACAAGTTCGTTTGGGTGATGATAAACCCTGTAAAATTGTTGGAATGGGTAAATTTCTTGTAAAACAACAAAATGGAAACCAATGGCTACTAAAGGAGGTAAGGCATGTTCCAGATCTGAAGAAAAATCTGATTTCAACAGGGCAGTTAGGCGGTGAAGGTTGTGTGACAACTTTCACAGATAAAACTTGGAAGGTCACCAAAGGAGCCTTGGTAATATCAAAAGGCGAAAAGGTTGGTACATTGTATTTATGCAATGGTATTTCTAACTCTGTTAATGCTTTAACTTCCAAAGGAGCAGATGCAGCATTATGGCATCATAGGCTCGGATACATGAGTGAGAAGGGGATGAAGATTCTTCACTCAAGAAATTTGTTGCCGGGTTTGAAGAATGTTGATTTGGATTTCTATGAAAATTGTATTTATGGAAAACAGAAGAGAGTCATATTTCTCAGAGTTGGGAAATAAGAAGAGCGAAAAATTAGAGCTTGTGCATACAGATGTATAGGGACCTGCTCAGGTATCATATCTCGATGGCTCTCATTATTATGTTACTTTTATTGATGATGCAACTAGAAAAACTTGGATTTATTGTATTTAGAATAAATCTGATGTATTTGATACTTTCAAGAAATGGAAAGCTTTGGTTGAGATTGAGATAGGAAAGAAGTTGAAGTGTCTCAGATCAGACAATGGAGGCGAATATTGCAGCAAAGAGTTTGATAGGTACTTTTCAGAGCATGGAATTCGCAGAGAGAAGACAGTTCCAAGAACACCACAAGAAAATGGTGTGTCAGAAAGGATGAACAGAACAACCATGGAGTGTGCAAGGTGTATGAAATTGCATGCAGGATTGCCTTTACAATTTTGGGCAGATGTTGTAGATACTATTGTTTATTGAATAAACAGAGGGTCTTCAAGTTACTTGGATGGTGGTATTCCAGAGGAAGCATGGACAGGTAAAAAGGTAAACTACTTTTTTTTAAAGCCTTTTGGTTGTGAGGCCTTTATCCATATTAATAAAGAAAACATAACAAAGCTTGAGGCAAAATCAAAGAAATGTACCTTTATTGGATATGGTGTTAATGATTTTGGTTATCGCTTATATGATTATGAAAATCACAAAATCATTAGGAGCAGAGATGTAATATTCAATGAAAAGGTCTTGCATAAGAATCAGTTGCAGGAAAAGAAACAGGAAAAGGAAAACAAAGAATACGCAGTTCTTGATGAAATCACAAAAAAAGTAAAGGTGCCTGAAAATAATAATAATCAACAACAACCACCACAACAACAACAGGCACCTCAAACACTTGAAAGTGGTGTCAGAAGATCTACAAGGATAAGTAGACCCCCTGAACAATACTCTCCTTCATTATATTATTTATTGTTGACTGATTCTGGTGAACCCGAATGTTATGAAGAAGCAATGCAGGTTGAAAGCAGGAAGAAGTGGGAGCTAGCCATGGAAGAAGAGATGGACTCCTTAATGTGTAACCAGACTTGGGACTTAGTCAGGTTTCCTGCAGGTAAAACTACATTGCAGAATAAATGGGTTTACAGGTTGAAGGAGGAAAACATAGGTACAAAGCTAGACTTGTGGTGAAGGGGTTTGCACAAAAGAAAGGTATTGATTTTGATGAAATAATTTCTCCTGTTGTTAAGATTACTTCAATTAGAACTATTTTAAGTCTTGTAGCAGCGGAAGATTTACATCTTGAACAGTTAGATGTAAAGGCAACATTTCTCCATGGAGATTTGGAGGAAGAGATTTATATGGAGCAACCAGAAGGATATGAGGTCAAAGGGAAAGAAAAATTAGTGTGCAGGTTAAAGAAGAGCTTGTATGGCTTAAAACAGGCTCCAAGGCAGTGGTATCTAAAGTTTTACAGGTTTATGTCTGAACAAGGTTATACTAGATGTCACTCTAATCATTGTGTTTATCTGAAAAAGAAAAATGATGGCAGCTATATTATATTGTTATTATATATAGATGACATGCTTGTTGCAGGGTCTAACATGCAGGAAATAAATGTGCTCAAAATAAAATTAGCAAATTCATTTGCAATGAAGGATTTGGGAGTTGCAAAGCAAATCCTTGGTATGAGAATAACTAGAGATAGGAAAAATCACAAATTAACACTGTCTTAGAATGAGTACATACAAAAGGTGTTGAAAAGATTTAATATGAAAAATGCAAAACCAGTTAGTACACCTTTTTCTAGCCATTTAAAACTTAGTAAGGAGATGCGCCCCAAGACCCAAGAAGAAATGGACTATATGTCTAGAGTTCCATATGCATCAGCAGTTGGAAGCTTAATGTATGCAATGGTCTGCACAAGGCCTGATATTACACATGTAGTGGGAGTTGTAAGCAGGTACATGAACAATCCAAGAAAAGAACATTGGATGGCAGTAAAATGGATTCTCAGATATTTGAGAGGTATCACAAATCAAGCATTATGCTTTGGTGGTTCAAACATTGCTCTACAGGGATATGTTGATGCAGATATGGCAGGTGACAGAGATAACATGAGGAGCACTACAGGATATGTATTTACTGTAGGTGGAACAACTGTCAGTTGGGTTTCAAAAATCCAAAGTGTTGTTTCACTTTCAACAACAGAAGCAGAGTATGTTGCTTCTACAGAGGCTAGTAAAGAAATGATTTGGTTACAAAGGTTTATGAATGAATTGGGTAAGAAGCATGATATGGGCACGTTATACAGTGATAGCCAAAGTGCCATTCATCTTGCAAAGAACTCATCATTTCATTCCAGGACTAAACACATACATCTCAAGTACCATTTCATATGGTCAGTATTGGAAGATGGACAGTTGAAGCTGGAAAAGATACACACTAGCCAGAATCCTGCAGATATGCTAACAAAAGTTGTAACCAGGGAGAAACTGAGATTATGCTCAGTTTCAATTGGTCTTCAAGGATGACGATGAATATGAGAAACAGCCAGGTCCAAAGAGGAGTCATTGTCCAAAAAATGAAGCAGTGGTGGAGTTGCTACAATCAGTCTCCAAGTGGGAGATTGTTGGGTGTGGAGCCTAATTTTCATCCTAATTCAGAGATCCTTGTTTTAGCCGGATGTATACCTTAGGAAAACTGTACACCCCTGCAACGGACGGGTGTGGGGGGCACTTTTCCCCCCCTGCGGGGTCCGAGGGGGCTGACCCTGACTAGGGGGTCCAGGGATTAGCAGTCCTTCGGCGGGGGTTTCGAGGGCAGCGCCCTCGAAGCTAAAAACAGATGTGAAATTTCCTTGTAAAAGTATAGTAATTTCTAATCAATCTGAGTCGTTCATTAGGCGGATGATTTGACAGTAGAAGTTATGTTTATTTTAGGGTTTTTTACCCTAGAAGGCAACCCCTCGCTTTGTATGAGGGTATTTTATTGCGGCTGTGTATTGTATGAGTATTCTCAGAGCGAGAAACAGATAGGGAGACTATGAGAGAGAACATAGGATATTACAACGGATCTATTGTAGGTTTTGTCTCTTCATTTTTCTCGATAATAGAAAGGAAGGAATGGTTGTTCGGGGTGGACGTAGCCCAAAATGGGTGAATCATGTATATCTGTGTCTCTCTGGTTTTATGTGTTTTGTGTGCTTGTGTTTTCCGCATATTTTATGTGTTGCATTGCTCTGTAATATATACATAATTTTCTAACACCTTGCATCTTATGCACCATATGTCTAGGCTAGCTTCTTTTCCTCGTTCTTTCCACAGAATCTAGATTTTGAGGTGCATTGCCTCTAGCTGTCCTTGGATTTGTTGTACCCCAAACTGGGCATCATCTCTTGGCGCAGCTTCTAGCTTCATAGCAATTTCAAAGGCTTTCTCTTATGTCTCAATCGCTTGCTGACCCATAGGTCTACGCAGGTGAGGTAGCAGCATGGCGATGAACCATTCCTTGTGTTACCTATCATCATACTGAAATTCCCCATCTCTGATAACCTTTTTTAACCGCTGGTCAGCCCCCATACAGACTCCTTGGGTCCTTATCTAAAATATTTCAAGTCATTTACTAGCTGCGAGTAGGACTTAGGCTTCCGAAACTGTTCTTTTAAAGCCTTCCTAATCTCTTGAATAGACGAGTCTGCATGCTAGCCTATGTACCCCATATACCAGTCCAGGGCCCTTCCTTCAAAGGTGAGGGATAGTTGCGCTCTCTTTACAGCATCACTAGCCACATTCTGCGCAGTCCATATCGATTCTGCTACAAACCAAAATTGTTCCATATCTTTGTATCCTACACCCTTGAAGGTGGGTAGCTTCATGTGTGTGGCCATATCTTCTTCTGGTGGTGGCAGAGGTGTAGCGGAGTTCTTGCCCTTATGCTGAGTCGAAGGTGGTGTAGCTGGAGGACTATTTCCTACGTGCGCATCTGACTCTCTTAATGGACTATAGATGGATCTATCTCCTTCTCAATTGGTTCGGTAGTACTTACCACTTCGTGTTGTACTTTCGCTCTAATCAGAGGTCATTCATTCGATGTGGCTGCACAGAACTCCCTTTTTGCACAGTAATATTTTAATTAGCAATGGCAATTTTCGCAAGAAATTACCTCGGAAACCTTTGAAGAACCTCCACTCTACCTCAGAATAGGATACGAACTGATCAACTATGATTTTTGTTACAAACCCTCCTAGCACGCTATCCACCCAATGATATACCGTACGGGTGATCGTGTTGTCAGTATTCTCCAACTGTTGAATCAATTCTGACGTCCACTGCGTAAACTGATCATCCTTCCAACACGTCTGGAATTCTACGAGCTTTGCTAGCCACTCCTGGAGCTCGTGCGCAAAAGTGACAAAGAAAATTTCATATACTTCGGTGAAAATATATTTGTTCTTCCACTTCTCAGTTGTCAACTTCGTGCTGTGATTCTCCTTTACAGAAAATTCCTGAATCTGTCTTTCGAACCAGTCTTCAAGTTCCGGTTTCTCAGGTCTCCAACAGCCTCGTGGCATTACCCGATCTCTCTCTTAAAATGCTCCCGGTCCAAGCAACGAAACCATTTTTTGGCTTGAGGGGTCCTGACCCAGGTTCAGAGGTTAAGGTTTGCCAACAAACCCCTTTACTATTGGCCCTTACGGCAATGACCTACTTTCGTAGACCAAGGTAAAGGTCTCACTCGAAGTAGTATGGGAGGGTGCTGGAACCAGGTTTCTACACCCTGGGAGAGAGTAGGTAATTAAGGCAGATCGGTGTTGCAACTAGCAGGTTCGCACAAATCAGTTCTATTCGTAGGATTTTAATATAATCAACAAGTAATCATAACAGAGCTACTATCATTAACAGATCTGATCAATACATTCGCATCCACGTGTGCATCAACAATTACCATTATAGATCATTATAATCGCAGCTAATTCTAGATTACAGATACATTCGTAGCTTAAAAAATAACACAGATGCACTTCAGTAATAAACACGATCAATCCAGATAGAATAAAGATACTTCAAATATATTGTGCATTCATTAGTATCCAAAGACCCACTTACAACCCAAAACATAGCCCGTGCACACAGCCCAGTGGGGTCCGCACACAGTAGGACTGAGGATCTCCGCGCACACAGCCAGCAGGAGTCCTTACCCAAAACAACCCAAACAGATCTTCAACTATTCGCACATAGCATCAATCTTACGTCTTACTTCTTAGTAGACCCAACTATCTATCTATTTATAACATCGTAGCATTTGTTATCCGATGGTCCACAGATCGTGGTTTGCGGACCCTAGAGCTACCCTTTAACCCATTACAAAACATTACGGGTTTTGACCCACCCCAAAACCCCTATGCAAGACCAACTATTACAAAATTATATCAAAACGCAGCGTAGGGAACCCCGTTCCAACAATTTTCTTAAATCATTATCTTATCAGCTCATTCATGGTGTGTTTTTTTAAAGAACCATAATGTTGTCTTGCTCAGATGCTTGGAATCTCCAAATTGGTCGGAATTAAGTGAGTGACACTACAACTCATAAAGTGATATTGGTCGAATACTAGTGGACAATGATTTTCAAAGAAGCACACATCTATGCTCATAAATTCCCAGTGTGTCAATGATGTGTTGGTTGTGAACAGAGGTCAGTCGCCCCATTAGAGTCTATCACCACTAAAGAACCATTTCAACAATGTGGATTAGATGTCATTGGAGAGATCTTTCTACATTTTTCAAAGCAATGTTGGTATATAAACTGACACAAATTATTTCACTTGATGGGTTATATCGTTTTGCTAAGGCAAGTGAACAATCAGGAGGCCATCCACTTCATCAAACATAATATCATTACCAGTTTTGTCGTCCCTACATCACTTGTATTTGGCAATGCAACTTATTTTTCGTCACTGAAACTTTATGATTCTGCATTGGAAAATAGTATTGTGTTAAAGAATTCATCTAACTACTATCCTCAGGGAAACAGTTTGGCCGAATCAACCAATAAGAACTTAATCTAAATTGTAAAGAAAATTGTTTTTAATGAGAAAACAAATTGACACAATGCTTTGGTGAACGCCTTATGGGATGATCGAGTAACACCTAAACCCTCTCTTAGAAATTCACCTTACTTCCTTGTATATGGAAAATAAGTTATTCTACATCCAAAATTGTACCTCCTGGGCTTACAATTATCTCAAGATTCCTTAGGCAAACCATGTTTGATTTTTCAGAGTAGGATAGACACCCTCCTAAAATTAGAGGAAGAAAGGCAAATAAGTTTACAATGCACCAGAAACATATGAAACAATGGTTTGATAAGAAATCTGTAGGTAATAAAGAATTCGGTGTGGAGAGAAAAAAAAAAAAAAAGTTAATATAATAAAAAATATATAACAAACGAAGAGGTATGAGTGCGAGGAGTTATTCTTCGCCTCGATTAAGAAAGGGAGATTTAGTATTCTTGGGGATTGGGGATTTCAACCAATAGCCAAAATGAGTTTTTAGCATTGTGTAAAGGGATGAACTTAGAAATAACAAAGGAAATACATATTCAATAATAGCAATCCAAAAGGCGTGTAAGCTCAAGGAAGCCTCTAATCCAATTCAAACTCATGTGCTTCACAGAATAATCCTTCAACTACCAAAATTTGAAAGCATAAACCTTTTCCATGTTAAAAGGCATCTTAACATGGAAGTAGACTCCTTAGAAAACAAGGGTGCATGTATGGAATAAGTAATGATGATGGTGGACAATGGGAAGCCCTTTAATAATCCATTGTCATGATAGACTATATAGTTCATATTATGAAATTATCAAAAATAATTATAAGCAGATTAAATAGATGGGATATTTAGAATATCTCTAACAAACACTATCTCGAACATTCGTTAAATCCCGTAGTACTCAATATGTTATGGTGGCCTCTCACATATGTTGAGGTTGGAAATACTGATCACATTTGGTTAAAGCATGTTCAACAAGATCTCTTGGTGAATAGGTGGAGGAGGATCCCTCTAATTATTAAATCTAGAAGGACGCTCAGAATTAGCATTCCTTCATTCCCAGTGTATCCAACATGCTCGTAATCCTCTGTATCAATTGAGAAGTTCTTATCTTGTAAATCCAACTTGGGGGAAATGGATCTCAATGTCAGGCATATGCTTGATCATAAATGCTACATTGAGAGTGCTTTGGAGAACATTAATTCGAGACGAGTAACCGAGCGAAGTTATAAAAAGGAAATTGGTTAGTATGAGACCTCAGGGAACTAGGTTTAGTGCTTATTACATTTTGCAAAAGAAGTTTACTGTGGAGTGCATCTTTCAATGGAACATAAATACAGACACAGACATGAAGAATCCTCCTATTGTATGGCTCATTTGACGGTTTTAGTAGATTTCATAATGAGTTTAATCTCCAATCATGGAGAAATGTTACTAAGTCACGATCACATTTTGCTCTACTTTCCCATAAGCTTAATTTGATGGAAGATAAGATGGACATATTGTAGGCAGTTGTGGGTAGGCTGAATCTTAAGATGGGTTATTTGGATATCTTGTTAGACTCAAAGGTGAACAAATTCTGAAGTTTTTGAGGAGATCGTAGTGCACTAGGATCAAATGCCATAAATGAAAGAGGAGGAAGACACTAATGAAATGAAAGCTTGAACTCTACTCACTTCCATATTGGGCCTGAGCATGCTATAATTAATGTGAATCTTGTTATTGGAGCAAATCCTCATACTGGAGGAAATGATGTGGGTTAGGTTTTCTTTATAGTATGAATATGTTATTCAAATATATAGTTGTATTAGGAGTTTTTTTTGAAGGTCCTATAAGAGAATTCATTGTTGTTCTAAAGTATGTAGCTAGGAAGAAACATAATGCAATTATTTTTTGGAATATTTTGAAAAAAATTATAATTGTCAGGCATGAACATCATTATAATGCAATTTTTTCAACTACATCATTTTAATAGAAAATTTATAATTGTATCTCATATATATATATATATATATATATATATAACAAGGTCATATTTGGATAATAATCTTAAACAAATTGAATTAGAAATTTAGAAATTTTACGTCATAATGATGTCCATGCCTGATATTTCTAGTTTTTAGTGGAAGCTTTAGCCATCATCAAGGCCCGAGATTTGTTGAGTTTGTAACCATCCTCTCTACTAAAATTATCATGACGTTTTTGAATTTCCAATGCTTCTTTAATGATATAAGAGGAATGATAGGGCATTCAAGCAAGAATTTTGGTTTGGTAAAAGCAAATGAAATGACTAAATTCATGGAAATGTTTGACCTTAATTAATTTGAGACACAATTATTGAATACAACTTGAGTGGGCCTAATGGTTAAGAGCATGTGTTTCCTTGTAATAGGTCACATGGTTGTTCAAATCCTAAGGGGGGTTGAGTATGTACACCTCTGTAGACATTTTTTTTTGCTAGACTTAGCAAGAGTCGATTCTCCACAATGGTGGGGAGCCTACTCCCTTAGCCTTATCATAAAATATGATGCAAATTCCCTTGCATCCAGAAGCGTCTTCTCATATATTGTTTGGTGATAACCGTGATGAAATTATTGCTTTGAGTGTAGCGAAAACCAATGAAAGACAAAGGACAATAACCCTTTTTGCACATAAGTTAATGTAGTAAGGTTGATTGGTGGTTGTCTCATGGTCAAATTTATTGCACTTTTAAATAGAATTCATGAACCTAAATCTGTGCAAAATCATCCCATGGGAATACGATTAAAAAAAAAAGGTGCAAAATATATATTTAGATCTCCTCATTTTGCAAATACCGATTGAATTTTATTACAAACCAGTGTATCACTATTTTTCATTTTTCTTTAAAACACTAATATTATTAAATTATTTCACTTATTCCATTTTAAAATATTACGTTATTGTATGTATTTTTCCTCTGCCTAAAGAGTTTATTTAGAATTTAGTTTATATATCAATTTTCACTTATGACGAAAATGGCAAGTGGGACTCTAAAAGAAATAAATATACAAGAGTGAGCATAGGGAATGTCAGAGCATCTCTAAAAACAATTCTCTCTCCCTCTCTCTCATTATAATCAGATTCAAAATTGTACAAATTTTAAGACAATCTCTATATATATCTCACTATCTTCATTATAATTTGATTCACAATAGTACATTCATATAATTATGGGAAAATTTAAATCTTATACAAACATTTCTTATTCTTGTTAGAAAGGGATGAGAGGAAAGATATTTTATATGTTAGAAGTTATTCTTCAACACCACAAAATATGTGACTTGAGTATTATTATCATCCATGTTTTATTCACACATCACAAAACCAAATTGGTTAAAAATGTTGGAAGTTATTATCTTTTGAATATCAATTTGCACTTGTGACCAAACGTTTGTATTGTACAAGGGTGTAATACACATTCAAGATAGTTAAAAAGGGTGGCAGTAATGATCATTTATCATATCAATTATTGGTATTATGGTCGTTAATAGGAAGATAACCTGATTTTTGAAAATAAGAAAAATTAAAGTGGACTTTGACATCATTTTGATGTGACCCCACCTATAATCAATGCAAAAATAAATCGGTTGGCCTACAAAATGTATTGGCCCACCTATAGAATGTCCACAATCCTACATGAGGTCATATTAAATTCATTATGGGCTGCTTAATAGTGAGTTAACTTAGTAGGCACTTGGCCACATAGTTGACTAGTATACTAAACAAAGTCATGCAACTCACACTTGGTGACGACTTGGCAAACTCACCTATAATAACCAAATTTGGTGATTTCCAAAACTCAAAAATAACTCTACCATCACAACTCCATAAAATTAAATTTTATATGATGGCATAAACAACTATATAGACATTAATCCATGTAGCTTAGTTCAAGGGGTTTGACTTGTTATGCTGAAGTTGCATTGGAAAAGGTCACAAAGTGAAATCCCTTTGGGCCCATTATATTATACATTGGCAACATTATAAGTACCATTCATGGGATGTGAGAAATCCCATGGATAATTTCTCAAGGGAAATCTTCCACACTAAATAATTTTCATTTTCATAATAGACAGAAACATTGAATAATACACTTATAAGCATAACTTTCATTATATCATATATTACAGTCTTATTAAAAGAAATTCGATAAAACATATCATTCAAGAATAAACTAAAGGAAGACCTAACATCATTCCCTAGGAAATAAATTCCATACAAAATTTGGAAAGCTTGATCGAGAATCATTCTAACTAAAAGTGTAGACAAGCATGTTGAGTTAATTTTCCAAGGAACATGTGAGTTTTGGTCATATGAAGAATGGTACTCAGCATCAAATAGTATTTTGACTATGGTCATTTCTGGAACACTAAGAGTTTGTTGTTTTATGTTATGCCTTTTCTTAGAATACCCTATGAGCTTATTATACTAGTAGATTACATTATATGTCAATATCTCTTTATAATAAATGCATATATAAACTTATGTTTAGGTCCCTCTCTAACAATCATCTAAAGACACTAAAAACTAAAAATCGTGTAAGATGGATGCATTATCATTTTACCCTAGAGTTTCAGTAAATTCCATTTCCTGCTAATGTCTCTTTCTTAGTCAGGAAGACATGCTAAGTTGTTTCAAAATGCATGGAGGTACATCTATAACAATCATATTAATGTGTTAAAATTATAAATTGTTTTCTATAAAAACTTTGTATATTCACAATGAGATAACATACTTGGTTCCATTGCACAACCAAAAACATTAATCTCTTATTTCTGGATAGCTACAAAAATTTCTAACCATTCTAGGTGTTTGTTTACTGCAAGCCTTTTTTTTGCATGGTGTTTAGAGAGAATTTTTAATGTTTGAGAAGATTATGACATGAACACACTTATCTAGGACAATGTTTTCTCATATTTAGGTCCAAAATATTTTTCTTACGATTCGGAAATAGTTGTGAATGGTATTTGTTTCATGTCATTCCCATGGGTAGTTGTTTTCAATATTAGTTGATAAATCAAGATCGTTGTTTGTATTTCCCAATATTGTTTATAAGAATTTTAGACCCTGGTAATGTTAGGGTGGTTCAAGGACCGAGTTACCAGAGGTCCTCAAGCTCCAGGTTGACCATAAGCTAGAAATACCCCAACTTGTGTAGATTTTGAAGAACTTAAAAACAACTTATTTTTCATATTTTTACTTTATTTTAGCTCGATATTCAATACTATCATTTTTAACTATTACATGTAAGAATGAATTTTAATTTACTTTGTTGGTACATGGATACCAATATGAAGTCTAGTATTTGATTAACATTGCTATGAAATCTAACTTATGAATTATGTTATGGATGAGATATCTATAATTTTTTATTATTATTATTGCACGTCAACCTGATTGATGAGATGGAAATACAAGAATGACTACATTTAACTACGTAATATGAAAGCTAACTTACAGATATATGGGTTGGACATGGCCAAGTACGTTATATGAACGCAAAGATCATTATTGTATATAGAAACCTATTTTGAATGCACAGAAATTGTTATTTAAATACAATTGGTTTTGAATATATTGATGCATATGTTATAATGTGTGGATAAGTGTTTACATCGTAGATAGCATCATTACCAACCCGACCACGTGATGAAAAAAATCCAAGAACAATTAAGGATCAATGAGGTTCCATGATTGGGTGTTGACCCTGGTCCTACTAGGAGGGGTGGAGGCGTTACCCACCGTTTATCCTCCAAAAACTGGAGTCATTGGAGAATTGTGTAAGTCGCGCTCCCCTAGACGTGAGATGATGACCCCCAGATGCCTAAGGTCTATGTATTCGACATTGTCACCTTTGAGGTTTATGAATGGTTAGATCGGTATAGTTGACACCATGGCATATTCTAGTAGAGGACGGATAGGATGGGAGCGGAAGAGATTAGGAAGGATAGGATGATTTTAGAATAGCTTGGGAGCCTGGCTGGGGCAGGGAATGACTATTAAGATTGTAACACTATAAATATTCGAAACACAAATTAGAAATGACCTCACGTTAAATAAGCATTCAATCACATAACATAATCCTTAAATGGTTACACTAATTGCTAAAATAATCATTGATATATTATGTAAACCTTAACTCTGGGATGAAGTTTTCTGAAGGAGGGATGTATGTAATAACCCACCTCGAGTTATAGGGAACATATAAATATTAGCATGCATGCGAGACATGCATATGATAGCTACATATTGCATGCACTACACTAGTACAAGTACTAACTAGTTATGGAAAATGTCCAAGTATAAGGTAATGAAGTAATTATCAAAGCGTTAAGTAAAAAAACTAATGTACGAGAATCTAATGAATATATGTTGTAAAGTACTTATTATATATACCACCGTCATAATATATATAACTAGTATATCATATATATATATATATAAACAAGGGATTTTATTAACTAAAAGAAAATTATATATTATATATTGTATACCAAATGAAAGGAACTAAATATATAAATCTATAAAATTATAAATTAAATTTTAAAATTTTAAAAGGGAAAGGAACTAACTAGAAAAAGAACTATAAAGGAACTAACCATATTCTAAATTAAATATTAAAAGGTTATCATTTAATAAAATATTAAATTAATTATTTAACAAAATGAAAATTACTTAACTCCATTAATAGGTCACTTAAAGGATATATTAAGTAATGAGTGTCAATAAATAAGAGTATGACCTCCTCTTTATACACGGGAAGGAGTCACGTAACTCACAGAAGGAAAGAAACCATGCCTCATTATAGAAGCGGTGAGGGTTGAAAGGCGATGATGTTTGAAATATAGGGAGAACAGAGGAGGCATACCGGGAGAAACGAAGAGCACAAAGGTGGAACAGAGAAGGGTTTTATTTTCTTAAACTGTGGGGATGTTTAACTATGGATGATGTTTTACATAGAAACAAAGGAGGAATTTACAACAGAGAGCCATAGACAGAGAGTGAAGATAGAGCTTGATTGTTCTTGGAGCTTTGGGCACGGGGGCCATAAGGCCTCTATTTTGAAGTATTTTGGATCTGGGAACCGGATAGGTTGATCCCAGATAGGCTGGAAGGAAAAGGGTCGGTTTGGTAGTAGGAGCGGGGTGCAATAAAAGAAGATTACTCAAATGGATAACGTGGTATTCTTCTGCACCCCATTTATCAAATTCCAGTTTAATTACATGCATGAGTAAATTAAAAGTCTGTGAATGAATTCTGGAATGTTTTGATTCAATTTATATATTTGGGGCACTGCTTTTGCTTCTTTGGTTAAAATATAAAATTAGGGTAGTACAAGGTTGGATCAACAATCCTCGAGAACCATGTATTTCCACTCCTATTATCAACGATCACTGTTGCAGCCCTAATAGTGTCTCATATTCTCAAACCCAATTTATACTTTTGACTTACACCCCCATGATCTCTCTTCTATTGATATCATGCTCTAGAATTAACCGATGTATATTTCCCAATATACCAACTCCCTCCTCGTCATGGTGTTATTAGTCATTGGTATTCGGTCTTATGATGGAAACTCATAACATTTTCTTTTGTATGCTTGAAATTAGTTCATCTCAAATGAGAGGGTGAATTTCTATCTACTATAAGGAAAAAGGGTTTTCATGAAAATAATAATTGCAGGTCTCACACAATGGACTGAATGAGCACAATGCACTTAGACGAGTTTGGTATGATAGGTTGGAATGATATGTGGGCTAAGGTTGCAAAATGGACTCCCAATCGTATGGAACATGCAAAGAGAAATGGCTTATGGGGGTTGAGAGAAAAAAGCGTCGAGCGAGAGAAATGGTTTATGGGTGTTGAGAGAAAAAAGCATTGAGCAGAAGAATATGTGTAGGAGTTGACAAATCATGCAAGCGAGGCGTTCTCGAATGCTAGAGGATAAGATACTATGCACAATATCTCTAGTAAGGGGAAAAAATGACCACAAACTTGTGGCTCTTACACAATCTTATAGTGGAAATAAACAATTTTGAGTAGGACTTGTGCTAGCCTTGGATGTCACATTAAGGGGATATCCAAGTCAATCATTAAGGATTTATAGCTCATAAAGAAGGGCATGAATGCAAACTCAAATTGCAAAATGAGGACCACAAAACTCATGTTTAAAGAAGGCCACACAATATGGTTTTGATACCACTACTGAACACACACACCAAATAATAGACTAATTTGGATAACTCGCGTGATCATTTTATTCACTAGATATACATATTAATACAATTTTATTGACTCTTTGTTTTAATCTTCTAAGAGATCACTTGGACTTCCCATAATTGTTAGCATTCACTTGATACTTTTTGCCTTCCACTTAGGTGAATAAGCCAAGTTTGCATAACCTAAGAGGATTATGCTTCCAACATTATTTAAATCAATTTTTACTCTAATTGAGAGGATATTGTTGATACAATGATAATTGAAGGCCTTTGACTTTTTAAAATTTATGTGATTGAAAATATAAAACTATATTGATTTTTTTTGTGAAGTAAAATTATATTTAAGGTTTAAATAAAAACACTATAACAAGTTTTGGTTTGCCCTGTTCTACCACTTGGGAAACCAGACTAGCGGCAGAACCCTAATAGTTTCAACATCCACATAAGATGTTTGTTAAAGTTCAACAAAAAAAAACAAAAAGATTGCATTAAGAGATTAAACACAATGTTCTATCAGCTAACTTATAATCAAAACTTGCCTAAAAACACAAAAAAAATTAATTAATTTGAACTTGTCATTTATATTTGGAAGATTCAGAAGCATTCATTGATATTAGCTCCTTATTGCTAATGGGAGAGTAACAAAGATCCGGAGGGAGTCCTAGATGATATTCAATACATGTTAGGTGCCTATCTAGACTCCTCATTGAGAATCGTAACTCGTCCAACATAAGAAGTATTTCCTCTTTGGCCTTATTTATGTTAAGTAAAACTCATTCAAGTAGGAGCTTCATGTGCTAATAAATATCAAATATGTACATGGACTTAATGTAGCGACCTCGAGTAAGCTAGGTATTAGGCACCAATCAACTATTTCTCCCAACACTTTTGCATCAGTCAAGCACCTTCTTTCACCAACTATGTCATGTTCCACGTGCGTACTTTCATCATGAATTTTTTGCGGAGTGTTGGAATGGCAACATTGAGTTGAAGTCTCTACTCGTTGCTAGGCACAAGAACCCCCTTTCTCTCTAAAGTAAGTGGCACCTTGCCGACTCTTGGCACACTGGCGTTGCATTGCGGACAAGCACCCACTAAGAATTGAAGGCTTGGAGAAGTTAAGAGAACCCTCGGAGGGGGAAAAGAATGGGAGATTAGACCTGCGGGAGGTAGAGAAGGAAAAACCAAGGTCATAATAGGGAGGAGACAAAGATAAGAAGACTACGAGAAGGGAAGGTGACTAGGGAGGTTAATCCATAATGGAGTGAAACTCCCCTCGAGGCCGAATAAAATAGAAGCCAAAGTAGACTTAGAGGAGCAAAACGAGACAAGAGGAAGGGGAGCGAAAACAACAAATCTTGGAGGACACACAAATGAAAGGGGTCCCAAATAAAGGAAATAGTGACAGATTAAGCAAAAATAACAAAGGAAGAAAGGAATTCATCACTGAGTTAGACGACATAAGGATGAGAAACAAGGCCATGAAGATAAATGATGCACCACACTTCAATGCTCAAAACCCAGATTTTATAGCTCCCTTGTGTCAAGAATGGTTCTTGCTGAGAATAAATGATCTCTTATACAACCGATGAGCATGATGTGTGTAAGGTTTGACTTGTAATAAACTCTTCGTTGGCTTCAAATTTCTAAAATTACTTGAAATCACTATTTAAACCTGGTCATAAAACATATACACATGCTAATAAGAACTCACATGATAACTAACTTAAATAACATAATTCAATGTGTGCCAATAATTAATATAATAGTATATGCTTAAGAGTGATACATGATTATGCAGTGAGAGAGATTATGCACCCCCACTTGTCTCATCTCTAACACCCCATCCAATCCAAAAGAAAAACTATATTGAATTATTAACTAAACTATAAAATAATATATTATTTTTCAACTAAGATATTTTGGATTATATAAACCTTGTTAAGATAATAAATAAATAATATAATACTTTGTAAAATGAATTTTCCCTTCTTACATGGGATAGTAATTATAATATTCCTTTAAAAACAAATACATATTTCCAATTGAAACCAATTCTAAATATTTCCAGTATACTAATTATGATATATATATATGTTGTTTTCATTCGAATTTGCCCTTTGGGAGGTCAGATTGTACATGCTAGAATATATTTTCATTAAAGTTGACCTTTCGGGACTGTCATTGGTAAAGTACTAATAATTTCTATATTTAGTGATGTTATGGAATAATGTTGTACTTGCCACTAAAGAAAGCACAAGGCACGTTTCTACGCACGATAAAAACAAAAATCATTACCATATAGTCATGAAGCATTAAAGGCTAGTTTTTCAATTATATATAATAGAGTTACTAATAATTAGCGATATAATAATGGTCTTTATAGAGGCATAGAGCATATTATTAGAAACGTAGAAAGTTAGGTATAGGTGGCTATTAATCAATGGAAAATAATTGGCAAATAATTACATGTATAGTGGTATTATGTTATATTGGTATTATGTTAAGGTGAGGTATATCTTTCAGGTTATAGGTTATTTAATGTGGTTGGGTATTATATGTAATAGATTTAAATTTATTTAAATTCAATAGTAAAAATATATTGTCCAACCACATTAAATAACTTAACCTATAGTTTAAAAATAATGATACTCTTATGATAACGTTATATTAAAATCTACCAAATGTAACAAGTGTGGCCTGAAACAACCTACCTTTCATATGGTATATCTTTACATTATTAAAATACTTATTTGTTAAAAGGTCCATTCAAAGAATATAGAAAAAGGAATCACAAGTACACATCATTTAAATTTTTATTGGATAAAGAGAGAAAAAGGAATCACAGGTACACATCATTTAATTTTTTATTGGATAAAGAGATTGTGTTCTAGATATCAAAAATTAATTTCAATGATTTTAAATCATCTTTACTGTAAATATTTTGTAACGTGGAAAAAAAACGTTGTTTTTTAAAATTTTAAAGGAAAGTTAATAATAACATTTTACAAAGTTAGAAAGGTAGATATCTTTTAGATAGACATTAGTTACGTTGTGTCTCAGTTTTATTTATTAAGTTAAAGGTTATTGGTATATGTATTTTTGGATAATTGTTTTAATTTAAATTATTTTAACACATTACTAATTTCAATCCTAATTTAAAAATACATTTCATAATATAAGACAACTTTTCATTTTTAATTTAAAATGAAAATTTCGAAAAGATACCTGTTAATGGACATCCACTGGAATTTTACAAATCCAACTCACTCATAAAAGAATATCGCTGCCTGTTTATCCCATTACAATTTTTCGCTGAAAGTTGCATGCAATAGTTGACCCATATATTTTAATTTTATTACAAATCATAACATTTTGATACATATTTTTATTTTTTCCAATTTCTCTTTTGTAAATAAATTTTCATTTTTCGTACCTATTGTTTATTGAAAGATAATGATGTTTATTATCTTATAAAATCAATATAAGAAAATTTAAAGTTAAATAATTTATATTTCAATATAATGAAAGAAAAATATAATTTTAAAATCATAAAAATGAAAATATAAAATCTGCATTTTGTAAAATTATATTTTATCTTTTCATAATAAAATATGTTAAAAGAAAATAGTGTATATTTTTTTAATTTTTTTAACCGGGTTTATACAAATTTGATTAAGACTTTTTATAATTTTTGTTTTAAAATTGATTTAGTTAACACATTAAATTAATTTAGATTCATCTTAAGTCTGGATCTACTAAAGGATTAAGAGGGATTAAATCTCTTGACATGTAAATCTTTTTTAAAATAAAAAGAGATTTGATCACCCTTGGTGCTTAAGATGGATCTAGACTAGTTTAATTTCCCCCTTTAAATATGTTATATTCCGCATGAACACCATGGGTTCTTATAAACCTATCCATGATATTGACCCATTGTATTTTAGTTTAAAGTTATTTTATTTTAACATAGGACTATTTTTATTTCTATTTTATTTTGATTAAGTCAAAATGTTTACATGACATTACATCATGCAAGTTTGAGCACATTCTGAAGAAAAAGTGGTAAAACATTTTATAAATTTGTTAACAAAATGTTACAACCTATGTAACAGTCTGGGATACGATACTAAAAAATAATTCACTTTCACTCTTTACCATAAATAAAGTATTTCAATGTCCATGTGAAGTAACTTAGTTAGATAAAGTAATTAAAGAAAGATAAAATAATTATAGAAAAAATAATATGAGAAAGATTCATGGTCCTTGTATTTCATAAAAATATTTCAATGTGGAACTTATATGAACTATTTAAATATCCACTTTAACTAATTTATTAATATTTTCTTCTTGATTTATTGATATTACAATCCCATATGAAGAAAGATGTTGTAAAAGTATTTCATTTTCATTTTTTATCTTAAATAAAATAGTTCAATATCTATGTAAAGTAACTTAATTTTATATTAAAAAAAGACAAAGTGATTAAAGAAAAAAAATGAGGAAGATATAGTTCGTATACTTCTTAAAAATATTTCAATGTAATATCCATGTCAACTAATTTATTAATATTTCACTTTCCATTTATTCTTGATATTACAACCATATACTAAAGATATGTGGTAAAAATATTTATATTTCAAAATTATTTCAATGTCCATGTGAAATAACTTAGGTTTATATCAACTTAAAAAAAAAATGAAGTACTTAAAGAAAAATAATATGAGAAAGATGCATACTTCTTATACTTCTTAAAAATATTTCAATGCAAAATTTATATAAATTATTTAAATATCCATGTTACTTAATTTATTTCAATAACAACTTCATGTACATATAGGAGCATTTTAACTAATAGACAAAATTGTTTTGTTTTGTTTTGTTTTTTGTTTTTTGTTTTTTTTTGTTTTTCGTGGAAATCTATTAATACAATTTTGAGCAAGATTGTGATTTTTTTTAAATGTATTTATGAATGCCTAAATAAATTCAACACCCTAAAAATTCCCTACAACACAATATTGTTGCAATTTAAACAACTCTAATTTATGATTCTTAAAAATATGTACTAGATTTTGGAAAAATATTACAATTTTTTTTCGAGAAAATGGTCAATTCATCAATTAGTTAGACTATGCATATATATGTATGTATAGAAACAAGCTCAAGGGTTAGCTCAAGCAGTCTAGAACCAGACCTGAAGTTTACCGATTTTCCATCCACTAAATGTGGAGAAGTACTATAGGGTTTCCTATTATTTCATTCCAAGTTATATATATATACACGAAATAGTTTTTTTCATCCGAATTCACCACAAAATCGACTATACAATTTCAAGAAAAAATGCGATTTTTTGTTATTTAAAATGAGTTTTTGAATGCATAAATGAATTTAGCACCTTGGAAAATACTTGGGGCATTAGAATTATACATATTAAACAGTTTAAACCCAAGTTTTAAAATCTTTGTAGGATTTTAATTAAAATTAAAGAGAAAAATGGCCTGAAAAAGGTCATTTCCTCTATACCTTAGACTACACCTATATATAATAATAATAATATTTTAATGTCCAAAAGGAAAAGATAATTCAAAGTAAAAAAAATCAATTACTTTGTGATAAGAGTAATTACATAGATATGCTTACTTCATTCATTTCTTAATATAAAATTAATAGGTTGTATTTAAAAATATTATTAATAAAAAAACATTGTGACTTAATAAACAAAATATTTTGATATGTGGAGTTAAATAATATTAAGGTGTATTTAAAAATATAATAATAATAAAATAATTAATGTGTACAAGGTCCATAAATAAAATATTTCATTGCTCATATTAAGCAAAATGTTTCAATCTCAACTGTCTATCTATTCATATACCAATCTAGACCCATCTTAACTTTGGATATGATCAAATCTCTTTTCACTCTAAAAGAGGTTTGTATGTCAAGAGAGTTGGTCCCTCTCAAAATCTAGAATTAAGATGGATATAGGTTGGTTTAATTCCCCCCTTTAAATGAATAACATGGGTCAATACCATGAGTTCTCAATATCATGGGTCAATACTATGGGCCATTTTTATTTTTAATATTATTTTATTTTTATACTAAATTGAAATGTTTACATTACATTGATTTTTTTAAAGGTAATTTGACTTAGTCAAAACGTTAAACATTACATAACAATATCTCTCCCCCATACTAGGCTAGCCCCTATCGACGCAAATATATGACTTAAAAAATTTGAAGAAAATAAATCCTTATGGTTAAAACATTTCAAGTACTCTTACTATTCGACATTTTGACCCCTTTTTAGGTATATATTTTCCGTCAATTTTATCTAAAATCCAATAAAGATTTGTTTAAGATATATAATCTATACAATCCAAGTGCCCAATGAAAATTTTCAAGTCATTGAATTCTCTTATGCATTCAAAATATAATTTAAATAATGAATAATCTTAACCATGGATTTGAAAGGGATCAAATCTCTCAAAGTACAACCATTTTTTCAAGTTTTTCTCTTAAGAGATATTTGCACCTTAAGAAATTTGATCCCTCTAGACACTTACTAGATCTGTGGTTAAGATAGATTTATACTTATACTAGTATTAAATAAATTAAATTAACAATTTAGTAATATTATGTGATAATGATGTTTAAATTTCACAAGATAAATTATGCATGAAATTTTGAAATGTCCAACTTTTCTAGTTTTTAGTGGAAGCTTTAGCCATCATCAAGGACCGAGATTTTCTAAGTTTGTAACCATCCTCTACATTAAAATTATCATTATGTTTTTTATTTTCTAATGCTTCTTTAATCATATGAGAGGAATGGGCATTTACAAAAGAATTTTGGTTGGTCAAAGCAAATGGGATGACTAAATCCATGGAAATGTTTGGCCTTAATTAAATTGGAATACAACTTGATTGGCCCTAATACTTAAGAGCGTGTGTTTCATTTTAAGAGGTCATAGGTTGAAATCCAGTGAGGGGTTGAATGTGTACACCTCTAGAGAATTCAATGGTAAATTCGTTGCATAAAGTTGAATCCCTTGTCCCACAAACAAGGTCTTATACATAAATTCCATGTTTGGCTTGGTTGTGACCTTAAAAATGGATTATAATTATGATTATGGTTATTATTATTATGATATGACTATATTATATCAATTAATATAGTTTATTCCCCAACGTGGGGCGATCACTAACGCAATCCAAGGAAATCACTAGCCACATGTTATGCCACCACCCTAGTAGTCATCAAGTATATAACATATCGAGGCAGCACATTAAATACTTGTTTAATCAACATAGGTTTTGTTTGTCACTTCACTTTGCACCAACTCTTCGCCATGGTCAATCCAACAATGATAATTCAATTCACAATGGTAATGGATCATATGGCATTAAAGCTCATTGAGTACAATAGTTTGTGACACACAAAATGGTGTATGAATCCATTAAAATGTCCCTCCCTCCAACATATATTCGTTCAACTAAATTGTAAGTATGATGGTGGCATAAACAATTTCCTAGTTTGTTGTTTCCAATTTTTGGACTCTAGTTTTTTTCTCTGCACTTCCAATATTCTCATATCCTTCTACTCCTTCTCTATCCTGAGTTTTTGGAGCTTGAATTTCCCTTGGCATCGGGACACCATTTCAAGTCTTTCCTCCCTATGGTTTGGCATTGTAGAGGCACTAGCATCGAGATTTATGCTTCCTTTAAGATTTTCTCCATTGTCCCTTTTGTTGGTTAGATCTCCTCTTTCTTTGTGTTTTGTGTAGTCACTCACTACTCCTATCCTTTAATCTCGGTCATTTCTCCTTCGCTCTACACAACTCGATCCTCGACTCAACTTTTATCTTATCCTAATTTTCTCCACTCCCCTATCCCAACCCCTCATCAATCAGGTAGTCATGTCTCATAGTGGTTTTTATATATTTAGACCAAGTTCTAGTAGATGTGAGCCCCTTCTGTGAACTCATGCCTAAAGGAGTGTTGAGGCTGTAACTTGTAGGCACAGGGAACTCATGCATTGCTTAGTGAAAGAAGAATTGGAAGCAGTAAAACATGAAGCACAAATAGAAAGAGGGTTTCTGTCAAATTTACAGGTGGAGGAAGATGTGGGGTAGTGGGTCCCTAACATAAGAAATACCTACCCCAAGAAAACCCAATATATGTAAACAATGGAAATATACTGATAATTGAAGACAATCATGGGAAAGGTGTTGGTTGAGGGGAATGAAACCCATGAACAAATCCTACTATGCATTAATGCCTCGCAGTTCAAAAAATCAATAAAATGGACAACAAGATCATAGTGTTTTCCAAGAAACCAGAAAAAGTAGACTTTCACAACATTGAAGAAGATGACCGGATGTCGACTCCCATCTAGGTGGAATTTCCCAATAATTAATAATGTCTTTGGTTTTTATAAATTTCATTTTTTATCATGAGTGCATTCTTTACAAAACTACACATAGTTGTTATGGGTTTATGTTTATTGAAACTATTATCGGTCTTAGACTTGCTTATCGAGTTAAATATTACTTTTCATTGGGACCAATTTTTAAAACCTCATACATGTTATTATACTTTTACTCTAGTTTTCCTAGTGGTAGACTAGAAATGTGGATTATGTAATTATTTTTTGATCGATAATTCAAGATAACCTAATTATCACTCACATACCCTTGAAAATTTATGAAATAAAAGATAAAAATGTTTACTGAAAGAGATAATGATTAATTATTGAATAAAAAGGAATTAGTCGAGATTATTGTAAAAGGGGTAGAATAAAAAATATGATAAGGAAAATAAGAGAGGGGATGATTTAGATATTAAAAAGATAAAGGAAATAAATGTAAGACCAAGAATGAAAAAAATGAAATAGAGGATGAAATTTGTTGACAAAGTTGGTAGATTGTTGACTTTTAGGATTACTTAGCTTTATAACCATATTTTTGATAAAATTTATTAGAATGTTTATCATTTTTGAGTGCTTCTTTAATAATGTAAGATGAGTAAAGCAGGACAATTGTTTAAATTTTGGCTTGGTTGAAGCAAAGTAAATTATTAGTATTATGAGATCACTCAATGGTTACAAATTTAGATAAGTGTTTATGAAAGGTGTCATTCATACATTCCTTGATACAAGCTAAACTAATCAACTAGTTTAATCAATGCATGATTTTTTACAAGATAAGGCAATTTGATAGACATCTTGAGAGAGTAATAATATTATTCACACAAAATATAAAAATTTTGAGCACCACGAAATGTTGTATATCAAAATATGAAAATTTCAGCAACAACAACATTGATAGTGTCAAAGATTGGAAAGGTAGGGTTAGAGATTGGATAAAAGGACTTCTAACTTAGTTTCCAATATGAAGTGCTCAATACCCATGATGTGTAGACTAGTTTGTTTGATTAGGGTTTAGTCCCCACTAGGTCTTAGGTTCAAACCTTACGGGGAAAGATTGAGGATGAAAACCACTTTTTTGGGGAATTAAACTATCCCAAGGTTTGTCCAAGCTTGACCAAGCTTCACAAAAATCCTAGTGATAACATCCCACTGCATGTTGATTATTCTTCCATCCAATAAATGGGTTGGTCCCGACTAAGGCTCAGTCTAATTAGAATAAAGAAAAAAAATTAAATCTATATTTAATGTTTTTGGATAATTGTTTGAGGCTTTTTCGATGCAAATATAGATTTAATTTTCCTTTTGAACAATCAATTAGTGATGCCATAAATGTACATGAGAGAAATATAACCTAGGAACGAAGAAGAGGATCTTTTGTTCTTGGTTTTAGGATGGATGATATCTCATAAAGTTTTATTGATTTGCGAGAGAGGGCCACCATTTAACTAAGAAGCTCTAGTTAGGTGGGCTCATTCTTTGTTTAGGATTCTTGGGTAAGTTTTTAAGATGGTTCTATAAATGAGTATTTTAATGATAACAAAATTTTGAACTAGATGTCGATGGGTTTGGGCATGGAGGTATCTATTAATAAAATCAGGTGATTGGTGCAAACTCATCTCAGGAAACTTATCATAATCACTAGGCTCAACCTAGTTACCGAAAGGAAAAAAGGGTTAAATATATACTTAATGCTTTTGAATAATTGTTTGAGGCATTTGTGATTCAAAAAGAGATTTAATGTTCCTTTTGAATAATCAATTAGTGATGCAATGAATGTACATGAGAGAAATATTGGGTATGGAGGTATCTATTAATAAAATCAGGTGATTGGTGCAAACTCATCTTAGGAAACATATCTTTATTACTAGGCTCAACCTAGTTACCGAAAGGAAAAAAAGGTTAAATATATACTTAATGCTTTTGAATAATTGTTTGAGGCATTTGTGAGGCAAAAGGAGATTTAATGTTCCTTTTGAATAATCAATTAGTGATGCCATGAATGTACATGAGCGAATTATAACTCAGGAGCAAAGAAGTGGACCTCTTATTCTTGGTTTTAGGATGGAGGTTATCTCATAAAGTTTTAATGATTTGCGAGAGAGAGCAACCATTTAACTAAAAAAATCTAGTTAGGTGGGCTCATTCTTTGTTTAGGTGTCCCGGGGAAGATTTTAAAACAACTCTAGAAATGAGAGTTTTTGTGATAACAAATTTTTGAACTAGATGTTAGTGGGTTTGGGCATGAAGGTATATATCAATAAAATTAGGCGATTGGTGCAAACTCATCTCAAGCAACATATCATTGTTAACATTCATCAATACTTATTTAATTTTTAGATCGCGTAGCACACTCATAATGCTAAACATTTAGTTTGTTTTGACCAAACCAAATTCTTTTAACATCTGCATCCTATTACTCCTCTTAAAGATTAATAAAAATCTTAAAAATTTTAATTGAAAAAAATGATTATAAACTTTGTTAATCCTTGAAATTGATAATCCGCATATATCATTTATACGTTTCATCCTCTCTTCTTGTTTCTTCGTTCTTGATTGTATATCCTTTTCTATTTAAACTTTCTTACATTTTGTTTAATCTTCTTCCTTTTTAGATACTTATATTCATCTTAATTACATTTTTTTTTTATATAATAAATGATCCTTTTTTTAAGGGAACGATTATGCATTGCATTATAAAAATCCGGTTTGAAGGCCAAGGCATTGTACATCAAATTCCAAACATTATGTTGCTACTATCCAAAAAATCCATGTAAAACTATCACAATTTATCCCTGAGCTACAAATACTAGTCTAAACAGATTTCCTCCATGTATTCTCTAAAACACACCAACAAAAACTGCATATTTGCATAACATAACAAAAAACTAGACACTGGATGGCGCTATATATCCTCCATGGAAGAAGCGACATGGGCTTCGTTTTTTTCCATTTCCGACTAAGGAGGAGTGGATTCTTGGTCGTCATCAAGGTCGAGGCTACTCTCCTCCTGCTATTCAAAATTTTCTGATTTCTCCATGTTTTCCTCGACTGCTCTATCACGAACCATAGCAACGTTTCCTGCTTTAGGTTGTGCCAAAATTTCTGCCAGAAATTCCAACATTTCGTTTGCTAATTGAAGGCGATCCATCTTGAGTTCCAAAAGTTCCAATCATTGAGATAACAGTTCATTTTGGGCCCAAGATTTGGCCAAAATCATCTCTGCATGCCGAAATATCATGGGAATGACAAATTCCATAGCTCCTACCATTTTGGCAAGCACAAGACCAAGATCTTCTTCTGCATCCCCTAAATTATGTTCCATAACTTTAAAATTGCGCCAAAATTATTAACAGATTTGACACATCAAGGCTGTTATTGAAAATGCTTTATTCCCATTCTCTCCCCAACGATCTATAAATACCTTCAAACCCAACTTGCCTAAGGTGATCCCACTACATGCGGCATTAATGTCGGCTTTGTTCACATATACCAAATATGCAGAGGCCATAATGGAAGATTTACAATCAAGGCGATTTCAATGCGATGCACACATGCAAACTGAAATTCAAATGCTAGGATGAGAACCTCACACATTTGAATGACTTTAAAAATCACACTGCCTCCAACTCTCCTTTACCCAACAAAGAATGACGTTCACTATTCAGGTGACTACTTTGGCAAACCTCTCCAAGACATTTAGAGGCTGCCACAATATTACATTTAATGGGGATTCAAAGTAATGCAAGTATGATTTAAATGAAAAGATTCGGTTCCTAATTCTATGTTTAATGCACCTGTATATCAAAGACTTAAAATTTTTAATTCATTTCATCAAGGGATTGATTTTAGTGTTAAACCGCCATCATCAATCTTTAGCACTCCTTGTTCTAGATGCACTCCTTGGTTAGCCAAAGTATCGACCACCATGTTGAGATTTATTTTGACATGAAAAAATTTAGTCAGATCAAATTTATCCACTACTAATTTGATTCAAGAATAGGGGTAGGGCTCTGCTCATCTTTTCCTCTAATTTAATTATCTATTGAATCATTATCTTTGAATTGTCGAAGACCATCAATTGATAAAGACCTCTGAAATAAGCCCATTCCAAAATTTGCCATAACGCTAAATCCTCAACCCGATTATTTGTTGATATTCCCAATCCCCAAGCAAATTGAATCTCCCTTTCTTCATCAAGGCCAAAGATAACCCCTCTCACCTCTGCCTCCTTAATAAATAATCATTTTTAAATTAAACAATCTTATATTTTATTTCATAAATTTTCAATATTGTTACTCAAACTCCCCCTATTTTTTTATTACAAAACTTTATTATTATCAGTCAAATCTTATTATTTTATTTTATAAATTTAATACGTTAACTATTAATAACATAATTTAATATAATATGATTAATTAATTTATCCTCATTCAAATATATTAAATTGTTAATTTATCCTCATTCAAATATTATTATTTTATTTTACCATATAACTTTACCATATTAAAAATTAGCCAATATAATATTAACTTTTTAGTTTATTTTGTTGGTTTACATTATCTTCTATAATTTATTTCATTTTTGATTTATATTTAATCTAATTAAATTAAATTTACTATATTTTATTATTAAATTATTTATTTATATATTTCAATAAAAATATATCAAAATATTTATTATAAAAAATATTTTTAAAATATAAAAAAATAATATTAATAATGGTTAAAATTTACATTTTCAAAGACTCCAAGATAATTCCATTAACTTTATTTTAAAAAAAAATTATTCCATATTTATTTCACTTATTTCATTATTTTTTTTTTTTTAAATTCAACCTTTTAAATGCAATTTTTTAATTATATATATATATATATATATATATATATATATATATATATATATATATATAATTTAAATATAATTTTGCTATTTTACTATTTTGTTTTTAATTGAAATTTGATAATAAATTTAATTTCCCAATATAATTCTATATCTTAAAAAAATTTAAAACCAATTTATACTCCAATTACATAGCTCAAATATACAATTCTCTCACATCTTTATCCAATTAAACAAAATTATCAAAATCTTAATATTAAAAAAAATAAAAAATTCTAATTTATTTTATTTTATAAATAACATGCTCTTCTATTCCGGTCGCAATGTCTTTTTACAAAAATAAAGCTTTGTTTCCCTATATTTTTACTCGGCTAATGTGTTTTTACCAAAAATAAAGCCTTTCTTTCTCTATATTATTTAATATTCTTCCATTTAAATATGCACTAAGCATTGTTTAACTTATTTTCGTTACTTACACCAAATAAATCCAAACGTCCTCAACAACCAAATAGGTCCAACCAAACATCCTCAATTTTGTCAGAACAAACATTATCTAATGAATCTAAACATGATCTAATGAATCCAGGTCTATTATAAGGTACTCCCAACTTTCAAAAAGTCTCGTCACAGGAAGTGCCCTGATTTACGTTTCAACCAACCAATAATTGCTTCTCTATCTTTAAATACTCCCGAGACAATAATCCTAAACGTTCACTCCTTTACCATTCAAACAACAACTAACAAATTCACATTTTTTGAATTTTTTACCTTACAAATTCATATTTTGAATTTTTTGAATTTTTTTAATCATGGTGGATGATAATTTGTTGGAATAATTTGGAGGAAGACTAAAATCAAATTTAGGTGGGACTCTATTCTTGAATCATATCACAAGGGCTTGAATAGGATTCTGTAGTAAATGATCGCATACTGGGTAGGAGATAACATCTCATTATGTTAATCACTAATTATCTTATAAGAAGACAAATTCACATTTTTGTTTACAATTTATGAAAGCTCTTTTCTAGCCAAATATGAAGAGGTGTTGTAATGTCTCAAATCTTATTATAAAAGGCTAAAGATGTCTAGTAGGATCTGAAACTGAGTAGAAGATAACATTCTATTATGTCAATCACTTAATTATCTTGCAAAAAAGACAAATTCACATTTTTATTTATAATATATGAAAATACATGAAAGAAAAATTATAATGTTTTATCTTATTATATTATCTTATTTAAACATTTTGATTCATTCAAATTAGATTTAGAAATTAAAAAAATAATAATTATAATTAATAATTAAACCAATAAATTTAATAATAATTATTATATCTTTATGATCTGAATCGATCTAGACTAGTATATATAACAAAATTAAATCCCGTCCATGTAGATGTAAACTAGTATATATAACAAAATTAAAAACCAACCATTTAAATTGTAAATAAGGTCCATGTGCTTTTGTTAACAGAATCAGATTCCTATTTTTGGGTGTCAACAACTTTGACACAAATTCAGGCGATCTCCAAACCTCCGCAGATGGAGGAGCTCAATCATTCAAAACATGACATTTGGTTTGCTGGTCAATGTAGAAATGGAAAATAGATAAGTTGTCCTTTTCTTTGAGGATTGAATGAAAGAAACTTAGGGAATCATGAAATCTGAAATCCCCACGTCATGGTAGCCAAACATGACAAAGCATTCAAAGGAGACTTAAACGTCAAAAACATTCCTCCTTAGCTTCCTTACAAACAAGTGCTTTTGCACGGCAATTTTACAAACTGGTAAAAACCATGTCAACTCGGATTCAATATATCATTTATATACACTACAACGTCATTTTACAATGGGGGAGGACTCAAGAATATCGATATTTTCCTAAATATGGGACAAATGCTTCAGCCTGCCCTTTTGCCTTAAAAAATTGTGCCACTATGGATCCAGTGGGCAGGCACAGGTGTAATATTATAAATGAATGTAGCAATGCAGGATTGATGAATACATAGACGATGGGACCGACAAAACTGGGGGAGTGGAAGGAAGCAAAGGTGAAGACTGGGACTGGTGGCAGGAGGTGGAATTTGCGTGCAGAAGATCGTTCCATGTTAACCACTCAGTTGCCCAATTTCCACTCCATCAGCCTGCATCTTCTCTGGTAGAGTTGGTGCTAATTTTAAGCTATTGTTTCCAAAAGGAAACCTTGTAAAACACTCATGAAGGGGCCCATAAAACCATATCTCAGAACTCAAATTCTGTCTTTGTATGAAGCAACCAGGACATCAGTAAAATAGCATTTGGAGGAATAAAAATACATGATCTTTTTCATTCCTACAGCTTGCGTTGGGCCCATGAAGGCTTTTGGTAGAATTGAAATGTAGACTGCATTCCTGAATAGTTAGGGTGCCAAGATGCTTAAGGAAAAAGACTTTTGGGTATGTATTGTTTTCATTATCAAGGCAAGAAACACATTTACTAATTTATTCATGATGGTGGGTGTAGATGCTGTTGCAAAACAATGAACTTTCCTTCGATTTAAAAAATCTGAATGCCCATCAAGGAGATGTAGAGGATGGACAATGCAGGCTGCCAGGGATCACAACGGCTGTTCGCGTTTGTTTGCGGGGGAAGGTAAAACTGTAAACCGAGCACACAGGTTGAGAGCAGGACAGGCAGGGCAGGGTACTGGACTGCTCGCCTTTTCTTTCAAAATGTGGGGTGGTACAGGGCTCTATTCTCTACTCGGTGTTGCTTCCTTCATAATATTTCTGTATAGTTCCTTTGGAGATGTTCTTCAGAATTTCAGGTTCACACAGCCCAGTATGAGCTTTGTTCAGAGAAATGGATCTCAGTTTATGGTGGATGGGAAGCCATTGTATGTTAATGGGTGGAATTCCTATTGGCTAATGATGCAGAGTGCTGATTACTCCACTAGGCATAAAGTTAAGAAAATGCTTAAAGCAGGTGCTGAGATGGGTCTCTCTGTGTGTAGAACATGGGCCTTCAATGATGGAGGGTACAATGCTCTTCAAATATCCCCGGGAGAGTTTGACGAGAGTGTTTTCAAGGTTGGAATTTTCTTCTCCTCTGTTGTTTTTGACAAACACTAGGTTTGCATAACAAATTACAATGTATAATGAAATGAAGGCTAACTGAGGCGTTTTTTACTCGTTGAGAGCATTTCTTGGGCTTTATGGAACGAGTTTGTCAAAGGGAACAGACCTGGATGAATTCCGTAGGAGCCCCAGCCACTGTTGGCCTCAGGATTTATCCTTTGTTTAGTCAATAATTGCGTAGAGATTGAGTACTGGGGTAATGTCATGCCGCATGCGCTAGTGGCTGGATCGAATTTATCATTACTAATTGGATTGGATATATGATCTTCTAAACTGATTAATATTGCTTTCTGTTTAACCATACCCAGTATCAGCCCGAAATGATTACAATAAGATTGTTGTTATAATGTCACAGACAAACCACTCGACGAACCTATTTTTTCATTGGTTAAACTTATTGCAATTGGTTGAATTAAAACTTAATATTCACCTGTATCAATCAACGAACATTGTAGATGATCCTATTGTAATGTCAACAAAGTTCTTGGTCTATTGTTATCAATAAAATAGAAGGGATAGTTTCGTATGCAGAGCTGTACCAACATTGAGATTTATTAAACATATATGTTCAGTTATTCGAAACCTATGATAGAAACTTTTAGTCAGAGTTATGTTGCCAAATTAGAACCAATTGAGGCAAAGATGGACACAATTGTCGTTAGGACTCCCAAATGGTGAGATTCATGCGTTTCTTGTTTCAGACTATGCTTCTTTCTGAGTTATAACTATCACTGCCATTGCCAATTGTCATAAACTTTAATGTAGATACAAATGCCATTTTTCTTTTAACAGCCACATGCCATAAATTAGCTATTTTTGCATCTCAAAGTGCATTTTTAAAGAGTTTATAATGTCTTTCAATATAGAGTCTATAATGTCATTCAATACTAGACTTTGTTAGATGATTACATAGTACAAAGGATAGTGCATTCTTTCTTCAAGAGAGCAATTTTTCTATTTCATTGAAAATATTCATACGGCATTTCAAAGTTTTGCACTCACAGTGTAAAATGCATCTCTGAATTTTTTGGCTCTTCAACGGAGTCCTAATTCAAGGGAAAGTGGTTGCAGGCGTTAGACTTCGTAATTGTAGAAGCTAGGCACCATGGAATCAGGATACTTTTCAGCCTTGTTAATAATCTGGATGCATATGGTGGAAAGGGTCAGTATGTTCAGTGGGCTCGTGATGCTGGGCTAGATGTAGGTTCTTCAAATGATTCTTTTTACTCTGATGCCACGATTCGAGAGTACTACAAGAACTATATGAAGGTAACAATGCTATTTTGTACTATTTATTGGCTTAGACATCACAATCTTGCTGCATATATTAGTTCTTTCATTTTTGTGCTGTAACTTGTAGTGATATTTAGAGAAAAATCAAGGACCATGCGTGTGGACAGCAGAGAAAATACTTTAATATGTTTCTCATCCATTACCATCCTTGAAGATACTCAAACTAGAACATTTGAAAGCAGACATTTATGTTTTGGGTTTCCCTTCGAAGTTCAAACTTCAAACCATAAATGAAACAATCTCCAATGAATCAAATTATTTTTTGATAAATTCCAATGCAATCAAAGAAATGTTTATTTCAAAATAATCCTGATTATTTCCTTTAACACGAGAGTGCGCCAAGATTGGCTGATTTTTCCGATTATTTCCTGATCATTATTGCCGTTTTAATCTTTATGGGATCCTCACCGATTAATGGCCAATTATGATTATTTCATCTACGTTTTAAACCTCTATTTCCATGTATATTAGCCAGATGATCTTCCTGTAGATTGAATTAGGAGGGGTGGGTAAAGTGAAAATTTCTTAGACCAAGTCATAAGCTTCAAGGTGTATAAAATATCTCTGGATTTAGTTGATTTATTTGAACTTGCTGCTAGCAGAACTGCTTGACAATGTTTAGTTCGAAGGGCTATAAAGAAATTGATTAGAATTTTAGTAAATTTAAGGCTGTTTTGAGTTAATTAGTTATTCTGAAAATTAAAACTTAATTTGGGCATAATAAATTACAAATAGGTGCTTCTAGAAAGCACATGACCCCACTCGAGGTAGCCTCAGCAATGACCACAATTCTTGCAGATACTATTTATGCTGAAACTGCCTTTTGGTCCTAGAGTAAAAACTTAAAACTACTTCCGATTGGTTAAGAGCTCATCTTCCTTGGACATAAGGAAACAAGTTAACAGCCCATGACCCAGAGGCATCTGACAGAAGTGAAAGTCAGTCCCCTTATGGATCACCAGTGGGTCATTTCAAGTGATTTAGTTTTCCTTGAATAATGGTGATGAGTCAACCCACATTCACAGGTAGCAACCAGTCATGGCTTTCTTCACTGCCAGTTGACAACTGAGTTATGATATGTTTTGCTATCTTAGGGAAAAAGTTATTAAAATATATTTTGAGCTGCTTTAGAAAGAGATTGAAATCTGTGTGAAATAGTAGAATTTATCATTCATAGTGTTGAAGATGTGATGTTTTAGAGTTGCCCTACTTTGCTAAAATACAAGCAGGGACAAGATAAGATAGGATAGAGGTTCAGGGATAATATTAGTCTATTGTAGGGTAAGCCATTAGTATTTGTGGCCGTAAGTTTATTCTCATCCTCAATAGCCATTTTTAGTACAATCTTGTACTGCAGACCTGTGTTCCCATGCAATATAAAATTTTCAGAGTTAGTGTGAAATTTATCATGTTTTCTTCTGTGTATGTGTGTGCTTTGAAAAGGCATGGCATACCTGTGAGAAAAGAAATTGAGTTGAGGGGTGTGCAGACTACCAGTGGAGAGCATCATGCCTAGAAAGTTAGTTTGGTTCCGGTTGTTGGTTATTCCTGGTCCATGGGACAGAAGAAAGACAACCAAAAATTATAGATGCTCAAACCGACTGCTGTTGAAAAAAAAACACCAGAAATAAGATGCTGTTCCTTAATACGCTCTATTTTTGTAAAAATAAAAAAGTGGCCAGCTGTTGCAGAGAATCCACAAATCTACTGTCTAGCGGGTCAATTTAGGAAATTGAAGGAAAAAAATAAGGGCAGTTTGAGGTTGTTGTCATTATTTGGAAAAGAATGAGAAGCAGCCATTGTTCAGTGTGAAGAAAACAACTGAGAGATGCCGCTTTGGGGTGGTTGAGAGCCTGAAGAAGTCACTGCTCTAGATGTTTGAAATATGCTGCTCTTGGAGGCGAAAAGCTATCTAGATTCTAAATCACCGCTGTGCTTACCAGAGAAATTTTAGATTTGCTGATTTAGCGACCATTGCAGTTCAGATTATTACTACTGAAGAGAGGCAACTTTCTTCCATCCTAAAGAGGAAATGCTAGGCACTTTAGTATGCCATTATGGTCACTGAAATGATTTGAGTAGAATTCTGATATCTAGGGTCACTGCATGGACTGCCTTGAAAGTGAAAAAATGTCGGTAGAAGTTTGGTACGCCTTGAAGGCATTGTCTGAGGCCTCAAAAATGTTACAATGTCTTTTTCAGATGGATCGATTAATATTTGGACATGGAAAAAGGCGATTCAATGACAGATCACCTTACGGGTGTGCATTAGAGATCAACAAATCACTGTGGGTAAGAAGATTGAGAATACAAAATTTTGTCTCTAGGATTCCAAATGGTCCACCTTGTTCATTTAGGATCTTTGTTTTAAGTCTTAGTTTGACTCCCAAAGTTGACCTATTAACTTTAAATGAGGTAGGAGGATTCCTGTTGTAGGAAGGGTAACAGAATAGACTCTCTATTGACGAGAGCAACTCTAACCAAGCTGTTTCAGCCAAGCACAAAGGCAAAGGACGGAAGAATTTATAGAAAAAAGGCAGCCAAAGATTTTAAACTTTTGAGAATAGAGATGCAGATGCATGTTACATTGACTCAGGTGCCACCAGGTTAAAAGAGTTATATGATGTGATGTATAAGAACTTGCTCTCTCGTTCTTACTGCAAATCAACATTACAAAATAGAGTTTGACGAGAACAAGTAATGTATAAAAGGATAAAAAGAACAACTATTGGGGTGTTGTAGAACGTATTTAGGATGGTGGCTTTTACAACTTCGCTACTAAAACAATATGACAACAAGTACTATTAGTTGAAAACTTGAAGACAAGTTTGAAAATAACTATGGCTTGAAAGGTTTGGCCATCTCAATTACTAAAGTCTTGTAATTAAAAAATAAATAAATTAAAAAGTGAAAACGGCTTGTCTTCCACCCATCCAATAGGCGTTATGCGAAGCTTGTGTTTTATGCATGTAACTTGGGAAAAAGTTTGCAAAAGGAGGTGCAAGGACAAACCATTAGAGTTAGGATGCAATGATCTTTGTGGTCCCATGAGATTTTAATCATTAGGAGGATCCAAATATCATATGTTCCTTGTTGATGAAGTACAAATATTAGGGCCTTTAAACTTTCAATGAGTTTATGTAAAAAATGCTTCTTTTAACTATTAACATTTGCAAAATATCTACATTCATAGCATTTTCACAAAAAAAGGGTCATGTGGGTGGCTACCACAAGCAAAAGTATAATTGGCTTAAAAACCATAAATCTTAAAAATTCCCTAGATCATCCATCATAATTTAGTGCGGCTAAAGGATAAGCTGAGTGTCCCTAGAAAGATGGCCATGAAGGCACAAAAAGGCATACCATCAAACATAACGAGGATAAATTAAGCTGCTATTGAAATTATTCCCGCATTGGGCAAATGTAATTCATTCTCATTGTTGGAGGCCCCCCAAAACCCTTGTTCTTTAAATTTAGGTTAGGTACAACAATATCCTAATCATGATTTTCAGTTTGTTTCTCCTTCTCAAAAATCATTAGCTTGAGAGTTAGGAATTTACCATTTCATGGTTATGTAGGAGGGTTGTGTGGCTAGTTATGGCGACACTTTGCACACTGTAGAAAATCCACGAAATTCTGCGACTGCTAATATGAACAATCGGAAAACTAGTTTCTTTTCATATAGACACAAAATTTCTCTATTAAACTTTGCAGCGAAATAGGAACAAAAATAAACACAATTCACACACTTCAACAACACAATTTTTCTAGGGAACCTAATTGGGAAAACCCTTTGCTTGTTGAGAATTGTTAAATTTAGATAACCATGGTATGTTCTATGCTTAATGCAGTTTACTTCAATCTTTCTTGTAGGCCCAATTCAAATTAGCAATCACATAAACATGAAAGTAAATGCTGATGGAACATAATAATAGATCAATAGAAGACAAGCCAAAATAATATATCAAAATTTGTAATTCTTCTTGTCCAGCAAATATAGAGAGAAATGTTTGTTACAGCAGTCAACAAGATGCCCTAACTAGCAAAGATTTTGGCTGGTCAAACCAACTCTCCCAACCTCCAAGAGGTTCAGTCAAACATATACAAGATCAACCTTCTTGAAGTGTCACACACACCTCAAAAGACAGCTCTCAAAACAGTCAATGCAAGTCAACAAAACCAGTCAACGCTGGTAAACGCTGCAGTCAAGGGGCTGTGGTCAAAGTCAACGCCCCTCCTCGATTTCTGTGCCCTCCAATGTAGCCTCCAAAAATCGGAATTTCTGCAGTAAAATCGTAGTCAAAGCTTGAGGGTTGACCCAAAGTCAATGCTGTCCAGAAAGCCCTAAAAACAGTCTGAAATTTCTCCAGCTTCAGATTCACACGTGGGAGAGAGAGAAGCCTCTTGAAGGCTGTACGAACCAATCAAATGATGAGGAATGTGTGTGATGAGATGATGATGAAATGAGCATCATCTCTCTCCAATTTATATCCATCAATGAGGGTGTGTGACACATCTTTTGGGGCTTGTGAGCCTACATTACAATTTTGTCCGACCTTGACAATTTGCATATGTGTGGAAACTAAATTCAAAATATAAGTGCTGCTCATCCAAACAAGATGATATTTAGATCAATCTTGCACCTCTCCGAAAGAGGAATCCAACAAAAATATCATCATCATCATATGAGCAATGCAACATGGAGTTTGGATTTAGTTGCCCAAAATTAACACTCCCTCTCAACTAGGGAGTACTACATTTGTCCACCTGTGCCATCCTGTCATCCAGTACCATCATGTACTATCATATATCATCATGCACCCCTGTGTCATCCTGCTATAAGTCGTAACATGCTTTGTTGGCTCTTCTTCGCTATAAGAACAACAAGAGTGAGTCACACAGACAACAAACTTTGCTGACCCGAAGTCAGAGTAGAGGTTAAAACCTCAATGGGACTCAAGAGAGTCACATATTGACCCGAAGTTAGTTTAGAGGTAAGAACCTCATCCAGACTTGATCCCAGATCAAGTGGTTGGACACATCCCCCTCCTAGACATAGAGAGTACGACAATCCCTGATGCGTCCATCGGTCTCTATCCACATTTCCCACCTCATTGGCCAAATGAGAGTTACTTCCCATGAGTCTGAAACTCCATGGGTAGGATGCATGCGGGGCATAGATCAAAGAGAGGGTGAACCAGCTCAATATCATAATGGTGGGGAAGAAAGTTCAACGAACCTCGCCCTGTGGTTGCTTATAGCTCCAAGAAGCTATCCCCAAGCCCCCTGGAGCTTCTAGAGCTCATAGTTCAACTCAAGCGGGACCCTTAGAATAGGGTCTGTCCACGATTCCAAGCTTCTCACGGAAGGTTAAGAATTTGACCTTCCCAGTGGCTTTGTAAGAATATCTACGACCTGCTCATTAGTCCTGATGTGATCGAGCCTTACGGCGCCTCGTTGTACCATGTCCTGGACAAAGTGGTATCGAATATCAATATGCTTGGATCGGTCGTGGAACATGGGATTCTTAGAAAGACGAATCCCACTTTGGTTATCACAAAGGATAACGGTGGTATCTAGCACATGCCCAAACATCTCACTGAAGAGCTTTCTCAACCAAACAACTTCACAACAGGCCATACTCGCTGCAATGTATTCGACCTCAGTAGTGCTCAAAGCAACCGATTTCTGCTTCGTGCTCATCCAAGAGATCGAAGCAGAACCCGGGGTGAAGCAACATCCAGATGTGCTCTTACGATCCACCACACTGCCTGCCCAATTAGCATTGGTATATCCATGGAGTCTCATACTCCAGACAGTGTATCTCAACCCATAATTGATTGTGCCCCAAAGATATCTCAAGAGATTCTTGGCACCAATCAAGTGAATGTGATGAGGGTCAACCATATATTGATTCAATGTGTTCACTGCAAAACATATGTCTGGATGTGAGTTCACTAAGAACATCAGGGCCCCCACGAGTTGACGATACTCGGTGGGATTTCTCAACTCGGGCCCAACAACGCTTACACACAACTTCTTAAAGTTGAGTTCCATCGGAGTCGTCACGGACTTGTAGTCCACCATCCCAAATCTCTCCAGTAGCTTCACAACATATTTTCCTTGAGAGAGGAAAATCTCACTTGGCTTTTGCTAGACCTCCAAGCCTAGGAAATAGTGCATCAGTCCTAGGTCCTTCATCTCGAACTCAGAAGCTAGCTCCCTCTTACATTGATCAATGAGAGGGCCAACACCTGTTAGGAAGAGATTGTCCACATAGAGAACCAGAATGAGAGGCTTTTCTTTATCAACCTTAAAATAAAGGTTTGGATCATCATCACTTCGAGGGAAGCCCAACTTCATCAAGTAGCTACCAATCCTCTCATACCAAGCCCTGGGGGCTTGCTTCAACCCATAGAGGGCTTTTTTCAACTTTCATACATATGTGTCTCTATCTTGGACTTCGAACCCCAGAGGTTGCTCTACTTAAACCTCTTCCTTGATTGAACCATGTAAGAAAGCAGTCTTCACATCAATCTGATGAAGACTCCATCCTTGCGTTGCAGTAAGGGCAATAATTGATCGGATGGTGGTGTAGCGGGAAACAGGTGCAAATATATCATCATAATCTATGCCTTCCTTTTGAGAGAAGCCTCAGGCAACAAATCTTGCCTTGTAATTTTCAGCGCTTCCATCGACTCCATGCTTGATCTTGTAGAGCCATTTCGAGATGACAATAGATTTGTCCTTCGGTCTTGGGACCACATCCCAGACATCATTCTTCATAATAGACTCACATTCTTCGTGCATAGCATCCTTCCAAACTTGATGCTTTACGACTTCTTCAAATGTTCTAGGCTTAGATTATACAATAGTGCTCATGGTTGCTAGGTACCCTTGGTACCTATTCAACTTCTTGCTTTCACGGAATGTTCCTCTCGAAGCAATATTTCTCTCAGCATCTTTGAGAGTGTCCCTAAGCCATGAGGGTCTCCTTTTATTTGAAGGAGGTGGATCAATAGGATCCATCGGACCTTCAACATCGGGCATCGGTTCATCCTTTGGTTCTTCCAACTTCCCTGCTTCTTCTTCTTCTTCATTGTCTTCCTTTGATCTAGGAATATTCCTAACTTTCTTAAGGGAAACATCTTCAGCGAAGGTGACATCGTGGCATATCTCCACTTCTCTTTGACCAGACACATAGATTCTATATGCCTTCGAGGTTTCACTATAGCCCACAAACATTCGTTTCTTCCCAAAAGCATCCAACTTGCTTCTCTTTTCTTTCGGCGCATGAAAATAAACAGGACTTCCAAAAACTCTAAAATGGGAGACATCAGGCTTCTTACCAGAGAAGACTTCTTTGGGAGTTTTGGAGTCCAATGCGGAATGTGGGCATCTATTTTGAACATACACAGCAGTGTTGGCAGCTTCTCCCCATAGAAACTTTGGAAGACCTTGGTCATAATGCATGGCACGGGCAACTTCCACAATGGTTCTATTCTTCCTTTCAGCAAAACCGTTTTGTTTGGGAGTATACACAACAGTGGTCTCCCTCTTGATGCCAGCATCCTTGCGATAGTCATTGAATTCATTCGACTCATACTCGGTTCCATTATTGGTCCTCAAAATCTTGATCTTCTTCCTAGTTTGATTTTCAACCAAGGCCTTGAAGGTACAGAACCACTTGAATGCTTCATCCTTCTTCTTCAAGAAGTATATCCAAGTCTTGCGGGAGAAGTCATCTATAAAAGTGATATAATATAAACATCCTCCCAAGGATGTTACGAGCATCATACCAGATAGATCGGAATGTACCAATTGCAAAATATCAGATGTCTTCGTGACACTTGAGGGGAATGGTCCCCTTGTATGCTTTCCTTCGGCACAACCCTGATAAACACCTTCATGATCATCTTTGAACTCGGGCATCCCTGTCACCACCTTCCTTGCTTCGAGAAGGGCTTGTAATGAAGGTGTGCAAACCTTCGATGCCATAGCTCGGTTTGAAGAGTTGTGTCACATGTCATGGCCCCTAGCGGACTTCCTCCAACCTGATAGAGTGTATCAACTCTAAAACCAATAATAAGAGCTTCATTGAAGTTCTTCTTCCAAATGCGTACCTTTCCATCGATGAATGCCACCTTGAATCCTTTGTCTTCCATTGCCGAAATGGACACGAGATTCTTCTTCAAATCAGGTACGTACAACACATCTTGTAAGCGGAGGACTTGACCTTGAGATAGATGAAGGGTCACAGTTCTTGTCCCTTTCACGACATAGGTGGCATTATCTCCAAATTGGTATCCTTCTCAATCAAGTCAGAGAGGGCTTCTTTATATCTAGTGAGGTGCCTTGAAGCACCACTATCAATCAACCAGACATCTAGGGTGTCGGGAGGAGATGCAACAGAGAGGGCAGATATAAGAATATATTCATTTTTCTTATTATCAACAACATTGGATTCATCATACCTGGAATTCCTTGACCTCTTGAAGGTTGACCATATCCACTTTGATCAGAGGGAGCCTTCCTCTTTCCTTTGAAGCTGTTGTTCCTTTGAATTCCATTCCCCTTGAAGTTGTTGTTGTTATCATAATCTCTTTGAGAGTCCCTTCTATTGGGGGACTCTCTTGCATAGTGACCAAACTTGTTACAAGTGTAACATCTTCCTTTCCTTCCTTTGGGACCCACTCTTCCATGGTTTTGATTTCTCGGACCACCATTGTTCCTCTTCTTTGCATGAGCGGTGAAGGCAGTAGGGTCACCTCCATTCGCATTAGAGGGATGGTATTTGTCCATCATCCTTGTCTCCTCTTGAGTACATCTCGTCAACAATTCATCAAAATCAGGAATCACATTATTATTAAGAATAGTAGTATTAAATACATACCAGTGACGTGGGAGTCCTCCAAGAGCAATGAGAATGAGCTCTTGGTCAGCTACTTCTTCTCCAATTAGTAAGAGATCATTCCTGATTTCTGTGAGCCTCATAAAATAGGATTGAATGGATTCTTCTTTGCCCTTCTTGATATTCTTCAACTTGTTCTTGAAAAAGAGAACTTGGTTAGCATTGCTAGCCCTGAACATGCTAACCAACTTATCATACATCTCTTTAGATGTGCCCAGCTCGGAGATATAAGCAACCAAGTGCTTATGTATAGAATCCCTAATAATCATCTTCGTCTCGACTTCCCCTTTTCTATACTTCGTCTTTGTGGCAGCCAGTGCATTTGGTGGAGGCTCATTTATTTTCCCCTGCACATAATGCATGACTTCTTGATCTTCCAATACCAAATCCAAAGACATCTTCTAAGCATGATAATTAGACTTATCAGTCAACTTGTCATCAGTCTTGAAACCCTTGTACGTTGAGGAGGCCATTGGTCCTTGATAAGACAGCTTCTTCGGTGATTGCTTTTCACACTAGCTTGGGCTTTGTCTTCACCTTAGCTCTGATACCATGTTAAATTTAGATAACCATGGTATGTTCTATGCTTAATGCAGTTTACTTCAATCTTTCTTGTAGGTCCAATTAAAATTAGCTATCACATAAACATGAAAGTAAATGCTGATAGAACATAATAATACATCAATAGAAGACAAGCCAAAATAATATATCACAATTTGTAATTCTTCTTGTCCAGCAAATATAGAGGGAAATGTTTGTTACAGCAGTTAACAGGATGCCCTAGCTAGCAAAGACTTCGGCTGGTCAAACCAACTCTCCCAACCTCCAAGAGGTCAGTGAAACATATACAAGATCAACCTTCCTTAAGTGTCACACACACCTCAAAAGGCAACTCCCAAAACAGTCAACGCAAGTCAACAAAACTAGTCAATGATGGTCAACACTGCGGTCAAGGGGCTGTGGTCAAAGTCAACATCCTTCCTTAATTTCTGTGCCTTCCAATGTGGCCTCCAAAAATCAAAATTTCTGCAGTCAAATCGTAGTCAAATCTTGAGGGTTGACCCAAAGTCAACGTTGGTCAACACTGTCCATAAAGCCCTAAAAACAGTCTGAGATTTCTCCAGCTTCAGATTCACACGTGGGAGAGAGAGAAGCCTCTTGAAGGCTGTACAAACCAATCAAATGATGAGGAATGTGTGTGATGAGATGATGATGAAATGAGCATCATATCTCTCCAATTTATATCCATCAATGAGGGTGTGTGACACATCTTTTGGGGCTTCTGAGCTTACATTACAATTCTGGCCGACCTTGACAATTTGCACATGTGTGGAAAATAAATTCAAAATATAAGTTCTGCTCATCCAAACAAGATGATCTTTAGATCAGTCTTGCACCTCTCCAAAAGAGGAATCCAACAAAAATATCATCATCATCATATTAGCAATGCAACATGGAGTTTGGACCTAGTTGCCCAAAATTAACAAGAATATTATTGATAGAAATTGAAGAATGATCTCTTACAATACAACTTTGTTTTCAATAGAGAATACACCCTTCTCCTTGCCTTGCCTAGGCTTGAAAAACACGCTTGCTGTAGCCTAATCTGCTCCCTAAATCCTCGCGCAATAGGTTTTCCTATTAAATAGGAATTTCCTCCTATTTCTATGCGCACTACCCAAGGGAAATCCTCACAATAATTATGTGCACAAGTTTCTCTTGCACACTCTTCCTTACAAGCTCACATACAACCTTGTGCGTACTCCTATTGCTTTGTCTCACCAACGCCTGCTCACAAAACATTGAGTAACAATGTGCCTTCGCTCCTCCTTTTAAAGCAATTTGAATGACCAAATTCGGTGAGTTTCTAATTAGGGAGTTGCTTTTGTGATTGTTTGAGTTAGCATGAGTTAAATACTCATGCAACTCGTCCCATCTCTTGAGACTAAACCACAAGTTCTTTTCCTCAATTAACTCGCACTAGAAGAAGACTGATAACTCGCTCTTCCACTTTGACACATGTAATGTCCCTTCCTAAATTATATTGGAACATGATTTATTTTTGTGTTTTGAGGGCCAATTTTGGTGATGTCAGGGCCCATTTGATTTTTCATTAGAAGACTTAGGAGTTAGTGGTTAGTTAGCTTTATGTTATGTTATTTTGTTGGTGATGAATGGGGACCACCCACACGTAAAATACTCACACCCTTAATAACTGGTTCGAAAAGCATGAGTGGTGTAATACCCAAATTTTCATTTTTTAACCAGATTGAATTTAATGTGTTAACTGATAATTTCAAAATAGATAATGACTGAAATTTAATTTCTAGAAGAATACCTGGAATCGATTGAAGTTGTCCTGAACTAGTTAGTCCCGCTGCTGTAGATACCAAACCAATATTTACCTCCCAGCCTATCTAGGGTCTACATGTACAGTCCCTCGATCCAGAAGACATCTTCTGGCCCTTGTGCCCAAAATTCCAAGAACAATCAAGGTTTCTTCCTGTCTATAGTTCTCTCTGTTGTAAAAATTCTTGCTTCGTCCATACTCCTCTGTTGTTTTGGGTGTAAGTATATATAATACTGGTTAGGCGGTCATCGCCTTCTTTTGCCGCCCTCCCCTCCTTTTACCACTTAGTCATCTAATTGTACGTGGCCTCAAGGATAGGTTACTCATAGCAAAGGGTTTTATATTTTATTTAAATATAATTAATAGTTATGTCTTATACCTTTTCTAGAATCAAATTTGTTACATTAATTAAATAATTATAACTTAAAGTATCTTAATTATAATATTTAAGTTAAAAATGAATATTTATATATATTTATATTAACAGGCTTAGAAGTGTTAATTTTATTTAATAACTTTATAATTATGGAAACCTTTTAATATACATTTTAAGAGTGTTGAATTTTAGGTAATACTTCCCTTCTTAACAATTTAGGTATTTAAACATCTTTCATCATTATTTAACAAGTATACTAGTGCAAAGCATGGGATGTACGCATATGTAGCTATCACATGCATACACCGTATACATGCTAATACCCTTTTGCCTATAAGTCGGAATGGGGCATTACAAGTGGGAACAACGTATGGAGGAAAAAAACATGAAGAAGGCTCAACGAAGGTTATAAAAAGAAGGAAGCTCACTTCATTTGGCATTATTTGGTTATCGATTTAGATCTCAGTTGCTCGAGCTGTTTAGCTGGGTCACTTGCTGTTTAGCATGAGTTTTCCGAGCGGAGAACTCATCCATTCTTCGGGGGACTTCGAGTGCCACCCTAGATTGGTTTTCCATGATCATCCGAGAGAGATTCATTGTGATATCTTCAACATTTGCATTTGTTGCCCCAGTAGTGCGTATTTCTAGAGGACGTAGTGGTATTTCGGGGGTTGATTGACGGGAGAATATTTGGCAGAGAAAGGTTCATTAGCTTGTTAAGCTATAGGTGAACCTAGTTTCATTAGCTTGTTAAGCTATATGAGAACCTCGGAGGCTGAGATTGATAGCGTATCTCAGGAGTAGCGTAGCAGTCACTGGGCTTGCGCAGAGGAGGAAAAGCTGGGCACATTTGTGGGAGAGTGCCTCGGCCATTTGGGCCGTTGTTTGCCAGGAGAAATAAGGGAAGTGTTGGTGAAGATGTTTGCTGCATTCTTGGAGTGATTGTGGAGTATTTTGTTGGTGATTTTGCAGATTGCATACTTTAAAGGTCACTGGGGAGCGTAGGGCCTTGTTAGAGGTCGATTTTGGAAGGTCAAAACTAGGCCAAACCATTTTTGGGTTTTTGACAAGGACCTCGGAAATAATTTTGTAGATTTTTCTGAGCACCAACGATGGGGTTTTCAGCCATATTTTTGTAGTAGACATTGCAAATTTGCTAGGGCTTTTGGAGGTCGATTTTGGAAGGATAAACTAGGCTAAACCATTTCTAGGTTTTTGACAAGGACCTCAGAAATGATTTTGCAGAATTTTCTGAGCATCGGAGGTGGGGTTTTCAGTCATTCCATTGCAGCAGCTAGTGCAGATTCACTGGGACAACGGAGAGCATCAACTAGGCAGTTTTCTGGGTATTATTGTTTCATTTGGGTTTTGCTCAGCTTGCCAAAAAGGGGAGCCTAGGTGCATTTCTTCTGTATATTTTACTCTTGCCCATTTCTATAATAAAATGGCCCAGCTGCTTCCATTGTTCAAATTGTTCTCGGTGTTTACTGCATTGTTTTGAATTTTTATGGTGCAAGTTTATTATTTTCTGCAATAGCACTGTTTTTCCTATTTTGGAACATTACAACACATCAGTTAACTGCTTCATGAACACTTCCTAAAATTTAGGAATTCGCCATAAATTTTAGGAACATGTCTTACTTTTTAGGAATTAGCTCCTAACTCACAAGAACTCGTGCATGCTCAAGGAGAAACTTGTTGTGGTTCCTTTGATTAAGGCACAAATCAAGGGACTCTTTCTTGCTATCAGTTTCAACACTCCCTCTTAGTGAGGAAGGTGTTCTTGGAAGAACCTCGTCCACCTGGATTTGTCTCCAACACTATGATGTTCTCCTCTACTGCAACTGCTCCCTCTGAACTAGAAGACTTCCTTGCTTTCTTTTGCGGAACCCGATCTAAAGACCTGTTCTTTCCCACCATGCTCTGCGAGTTCACAATCTGCCACTATGAATGATCACAACCCCTTTTGTGTCATTGAACTTTGGCTCACTGATTTTCCCACTAGCAGGCCTCTAGCTTCACTAAGAAGTTTGCTCATTGGGTCATCTGGATCTGCACTCTTATCAGTGGTTTGGCCATCTGCAACCCTCTGAACTAGGGCTCCACAACTCTACCTCCTAACAACTCATTAGTCCTTCAATGATCATTGTACATGAGGACTTCAAGGACTACCCACTTGTCAAGATTATGGCTGCTACAAAATGTTGCTCCTAGGTTACACAAATCTTCCCTATCACTGTGACACATCAACACTATTGTCACTCTCCTCAGGGCCTCCAAAACTGCCCACACACATTCAACTCTTTGACTGATCTAGGGTTTGCAAATCAACCACTAACAGTCCATACACTTACTATTCTTAGGCTGCTTCAAATCTCTGTCCAAAGTTCAAACACCACTAGGACAGTCTTCCAACTGCATTCTCAGTGAGCTGGTGTAGATTCTGTTCACTGCTCTAATACTTTGTAGAAAATCCACGAAATTCTGCAACTGCTAATATGAACAATCTAAAAACTAGTTTCTTTTCATATAGACATAAAATTTCTCTACTAAACTTTGCAGCGGAATAATAACAAAAATAAACACAATTCACACACTTCAACAACACAATTTTTTTAGGGAACCCAATTGGGAAAACCCTCAGCTTGTTGAGAATATTATTGATAGAAACTGAGGAATGATCTCACAATACAACTTTGTTTTCAATAGAGAATACACCCTTCTCCCTGCCTTGCCTAGGCTTGAAAAACACGCTTGTTGTAGCTTGATCTGCTCCCTAAATCCTTGTTCTATAGGTGCTCCTATTAAATAGGAATTTCCTCCAATTTCTATGTGCACTACCCAAGGGAACTCTACCTCACAATAATTCTATGCACAAGTTTCTCTTGCACACTCTTCCTCACAAGCTCACACACAACCTTGTGCGTACTCCTATTGCTTTGTCTTACCAACCCCTGCTCACAAAACAATGAGTAACAATGTGCCTTCGCTCCTCCTTTTAAAGCAATTCGTATGGCTAAATTTGATGAGTTTCTAATTAAGGAGTTGCTTTTGTGATTGTTTGAGTTAGCATGAGTTAACTACTCATGCAACTCATCCTATCTCTTGAGACTCAACCACAAGTTCTTTTCCTCAATTTTTTTGCACTGGAAGACTGATAACTCAACCTTCTACTTTGACACATCACTTAACTGCTTCATGAACACTTCCTAAATTTTAGGAATCCACCCTAAATTTTAGGAACACGTCCTACTTTTTAGGAATTAACTCCTAACTCATAGGAACTCGAGCATGATTAAGGAGAAACTTGTTGTGGTTTCTTTGATTAAGGCAAAAATTTAGGAACCCTTTCTTGCTATCATTTTCAACTCACACTCCCTCACATCCCAACAAACTCTATGCCTAGCTCTTCCCTCATTGCATTGAGATAATTTGGATGTAGTAGAAGGGGACACATGTAATAAGAAGTCCTCTATTCATGGTTTTAGGTACCCGTCCCTCGTATTCCAGGACTTGGTGGTGCATTTCAAGGTAGAGCTGAGAGAGGAACAAAACCATGAGAGATGTTTGAGGCTTTCAAGTTGACGACAAAGAGTGCATGTCAACATGAGCATTGTGGGTGTAATGTCCCTAGGTAATTTTTTTGCCCTTAGGGCTTAATTTTTTACTAGGGTTTTCAATAAATCAGGAAAGATTATACAACAATAGTGCACTTTCATATGACAATAGGTATTCTTCTATGCAATGCACGAAAATAAAGAATTTCAATAGCAATATGATTGTTTAACAAAATCACACTGAATTTAGGGTTGACTGCCCAACGAACCAATAATCCACCAATGAATTTCAGATTGTACTAAAAATATTAATAGATCAACAACCAACTGTAATCTACACTAGTCTATTCAAGTCTGTGGTTACTGCTGCTGCAAAATCTAGCAGGCCTTGAGAAGGGAAACCCTACAAGGTATAAACTAGACAATGGGACAACAATGGGGTAAGGTCCAATGTCACCTCAACCAAAACCCCCTGCTCTTTACAAATTTTCACCGATGGGAGGATTCTTGGTAAGAGGGAGATCACTTAAAACAAATATGCTAGGTATAAGGCACAAAATGATCTTGCTAGAGCTCATTCAAGAGAGAGATTCAATAATGGTTCAAGGCTTCAAAGAAGCAAATTGCTCTCAAAGAAAAGCCCTTGAAAACAAGGTTCAAACCTAGGGTTTTGAAGTTTTCAATGATAATAGGTGTTCACAAGGTCAAGACCAGGAGGAAACAATTTCTTACAATGATAATCAACTACACCAAGGCTCATGAAAGCCTCAAACAATTCCTTAAGTTGAGAGAATGAATACTAGGGTTTCCTTCTTAGGGAAAACTAGTATTGCAGGATCTGTCCCCCCTAAATCAAGAGGCGGATTCGCATCTTGGATGGATCCGCCAAATTTTCGTGGTTCTTGGAAAAAAGGAAACACGATGGTTTCGTGCGTGGTTTCATTGGCCTGATCCGTGGTTTCGCCATGGATCCCACATGATTCCGCCATAGATTGTGACCAAATTCGAGAGAAATGCAGACAGTTCCATAGACTTGTTTTTTTTTTAAATTTTTTTTGGACTCGAATTGGGTTTAGGTGAGTTAGGGAAAAGAGCTTGATGCTCCCTAGACGCTTCCTAGATGTTCCCTAATGGTAATGTTAAATTCTTAAAGTAAAAGTGACATTCTCCTTTATCTTTCGTTTTCATCTTTTTACTTAAATTTTTAACATTATCATGAAATGACTCCGGATGTTTGAGAGTGGTTCCAACCTCATCAAACTTCATATGGAGATAATAGAATTTTATATCCCATTCAAAATTTAGTAGACTTAATAGTTTTTAGGGTGTCAGGATCAATGGGATTGTGGCATTTCATTAGATTATATAATGTATGAGGGTATGTGATTAGCATTTAATGAAGAGTGCCAAGTCCTATGTGTACCCTAATGTTGGTGGTGTTGATTGTTGAACTCCTTTGTCATGGCCTTAGCAAAAATGTACCCTTCACTCAATTCAAAATCATTGATTAGGCATGATAAGCTTTCTTTACCATATTATAAGGCTTGGATTAAGTTGCTTGATCAAAATTGGGCAATGTTTGACTAATATCCCTAGAGAATCGAAGTAGAGGCAAAGGCTAGACAAGAGGAGAGGAATCCAGATTCTAGATGGTTGATGCTCAAATAATTAATCATTGATGTATAATGGATGCCATATCTATCTTGATTTATGTTCAAATATGCATGTTTTCATATCTTCTACAACTAATTTGGTATTTTGGAGGTTTTTTTTTTGAATATAAATGCAAAAAAATATTATATTATATATATATATATATATATATATATCATAGTTATTAAAAGCGGAACCGGTGACCGGACCGATGGACCTAATGAACCGAGTTTTGAACCAGAACCAATCTAACCAGTAGTGGTTAGATCTCGATGAACCGGTTTTAAAAAAAATACGTTAAATAATTATATTTTAATAAAAAAAACTATTTTCAAGATTTGCAACCATGATTCCAAGCCAGTAGAGACAAAATATGCAAAGTTTGCTCATTTATATACCATGCAAAGGTGAATATATCAAAATGGCACCGAGTGCAATACATATCATCAAAAAATAGATAAGCAATGAGGCTCCAAATGGCCCATAAAGTCCAAAAACAATGCTACAAGCTATGAGGCCATTGGCCTAATATAAGGCTACACATGAATGATGATCAATCATCAAATTCATCACTGCTAC
>MU968359.1:15323373-15513120 GCA_034641835.2 Pinus albicaulis | reverse complement strand
CCATGCTTCATGATGGTGCTATTTCCTCTTCTTGCAGCATATCTCCTCAACGCAATTTGAGAAGTGAGTGTTACATAGTAATTTGTCACCGTCCCTACCATTCCCCGTCCCACACATTGGAGGGCTCATTCTGTGACCTGTGAGTAGTATTATGCCTTGACACCACCTCCACTGCATTCCTCTGAACATGAGCTTCAATTGCCCTGAATACATCTCCTTGCAAAAAACCATAAAAAACCCCTTTTTCCATTGGCGCGGGCATCTAGTTCATCACTCACGCCAATGGGGAAAATATTTCAAATAGGCTGTGTTAATTGGTGCTCTGTCCCAGAGTCGCAATCGCGCCAACCAATTTAAGGAGTGTTTTTTAAATAAAATGGTGGAAGTTTCGTTTCAACAAACTCAGAAACTGCTATCTATCTTGATTTGGGAGGTTTGGCTCCAGGAATTCCATGTAGGGGAAGTGGTTTGCCACCTCTCATGGAAGCTTCCTTGAAGATAGGGCCAATCCCACAATTATAGGGATCCCAACTCCTCTTCCTCCATCTATAAAAGCTTTCCCATTTCCATTGCAAGCTATTCTTGAAGTGCCCAAGTCTTGAATCTCCAAGTTCCCAAATTCCCAAGAGCCGTATGCTGTAAGAGCCCTCATTCTTCCCTTAAGGCCAAACTTGAGCAAGGAGACTATCGTCGAGAGACTCTAAGAGAGGCTTGTCCCATCCTTGGCAGGCTTTGCGAGACGTGTTCTACTGGTGACCCCTCCGAAGGAGACCTCAGCGTCAGAACATTAGTTGTACTCTCTTTCGATTGTTTATTAATGAATGACTACTGGTTATGGTTCCACTCTGGTTTTAGTTTATGATGATGATGAGTTATATCCTTTCTGACTGATATATAGTTGTGTATTCTGGTTTTTATGCTGGTATTCGTATTGTTTCTTGCATGTGCAGGTGTCCATTCACGGAGATAGTGGGGATCGTGATCTGCCGAGGCTAAGGAACGGGAACACCGTCTTTTCTACGAATCATAGCGTTGGACTCTAGGTAGGCCTCCTTTGTTGGTCTTTTTATTCGCAATTAGGAACTTGCGCTGTAGCATTTGATGATTGTTGCTAGACCCGTTCTGGGCTAGTAGGGATCGCCTCTGTCCGCAGAGGGGATTTACCTCTTCAACAATTTGGCGACTCCACTGGGGAATGTATAGTTTTGATTGTCTCGTAGTTCTGCTTGCTTGGTTAGCCTTGTGGGCTGGGTTCTTTTGCTGTTTTTGCTTCTTGGTTTGCTTTGATATCATTGATCTGCTTCTGGAGTAGTTCTTTTTTATTTTTGGCTAAGAAACTCGGCTGGTGCGCTTTTTATCTCGACAGTCGCACCAATTGGCGCAGGTTGCTTGTGTATCACCCGCGCCAATTGCTTTCTGGTGCCAGTTACAACCTCACAGTCGTGTCAATCCTGTGAGGCATTAGAGTTCGCTCAGTTTTGAGCTCTCTGGGTCTGGTCATTGTGTTTCTTTTTGGTTTTTCGACTGCCTGAGTGTGTTGGAGTCCTGTTTGACTGGGATTTTTCCTTCATCATTTGGTTGTTTGCTTTTCTCCATCGATTTCACATTTTAAACCCTAGGACATCTAGTGGCTTTGTGTGTCGAGCCCTCCTAGGGAGATTTTGTGTTTTGTTAGTCCAGTCAATTCTCTGATTGCTCCTCCGCATTCTCTTAGTGGTTGTTTGTCATTTTATTGCGTTTTAAGTGACTGATTTTGTTTTCATTTGAATTTTGCTTTGCTTCATTTTGGGCCTAGATCACACGGCTCATTAGTGTCTTTGGGACTTTTCTTGGTTTTGAGAGACTTTTGGTCGATTTGAGATCTGATTGTTTGTGCGATTGAGTGAAATTTGCTTGTTTTACTCTCTTAATATCATTTCTCGAATTGATTTTCATTTGTTTTCGGTTTTTTTAGTGCATCTAGCCATCAAACATTGAAAATAAAAAAAAAATCTCTTTTTCTTTTGGTTGATTAGTGCAAATTTAAATCTTTTCGATTTTGCTAGTAATTAGTAAATTTGAAAGAAAATTTTTTAGTTTCATTAGTTGCATTAGAGATATCATTGATTGTCTTCTGATCATCTTGTTTGTGTAAAAAGCTCTCAACTCTTCGGTAGCTAGCTTTCATCGAACGAAATGATGTACTGTGGCATGTAGTTTTGCATTTAGGAGTTTTTGAGACAGTACATTCGTTAGGGCCTGAAAACTGAAATGTAATTGAAGATCAACTTTAAAATCTACTTAATTTACACTAAGGCAGCATTGAAATCTAACGAAACACATTTAGAGGTCTAGGCTAGAGACGTGTTCCAGCATCTTAAAACCTAGTAGTTGTCGTTCGCCTCTTGGCTTTAGACAGCGCTAGTACTGACTTGTGCTCCCCGTACCGTCGCATATATAAAGGGAGACCCCACTAGGTTTCAATCCTTTATCCATAGGAAGCCGAGTCTGCCGCCCTATACCCGTGATACACTGAACACAACATTCGGGGAGATTGCCTGAATGTACGGAAAGTCCTTGGTTGATTTCTCTTTCATTATTGAAACCAAGGTGTATATTGCAGTTCACGGTTATTTGGTACACCCTTTTTGCCTAGTATTCTTGAGCAGTCATTTGATCTTTTTTTACTCCCTAAATTCGAAAGGATCACCAAGCGCTTGTCCTTTCACGCTTGTGTCAAATCTGAAAGAGATAGAGTCATCTTTTCGATCGTTTCTCGACTCTTAAAACATGAAACGGTGAATTTTCTTATTTTTCAATGTGGTAAAAATTAATCACCCACAATCACACGCCTTGTTAGTTACTGCTTGTTGACCATTTGATTGTGTGTCTTGACTCTTTTTCAACCCGTGTGTGTGTTTGATCTTTTTCTCTGGTCGTTACTACCACAGTGGCGAAACCCTCGGTTTCGTCTACTGGTAGTCCTTATATGGACGATTCGTTAGAGGTTTCCTAATTCTCTGCTGAACTGCAGCAGCCCATTGTTTCTGAGTTTCCTGACGGGGGACTGGTTCTTTCTGAGCAACCCTTTGGGGGACCAGTTGAGTTCAATTGGCCCTTTTCTGACCCTGTGTCAGAATTGAGATTAGGAGCTGATTTCCTTTCTCTTACGTCGGGTTCGCCTTTTATAGCTGCTGTCTTTCCTCCTAGTCCTCGTCGTCTATTGCAAGACCTAGCGGCAGGCTCAAACATGAGTGATTCTAGTGAGGAAATCCCAACGTCTGGTGAAGACTATCAGCTCTTCCCACGAAGATTATTTCTAGGAGACGACTCTAAACCTGCGATCATGTCATCATCCAGTCTCTCATTGCTAGCAGGGTACAGATCCCTGGGTCAGATCATTTCCATCGTCGCCTCTATGGGAGTCTCAGCTCCTTCTACGAGGCCGGTTGCTCCTTCATTGGGGATGTCTCCTCAGACACCCGTCACTTCTGTACCCGCTCGACCCACTGTCTGTGTGGCCGCCTCTGCACCCACTGTTACGGCACCCTCCATGAGGGCTATGCTGCCTCCTGAAGACGTTTATTTAGCGACTGCTATACCAGAGAACATCTCTCCGGAGGAGTATCGGTTGTCCCTACAATAGCCGAACCCCGAGGTTGGACCATCCTCCCAAGATCCCAACCGCTCTTATTTTTCGCACTATGCATAGGATGGTACACCCGTGTATGCTTTTCCAGATCAGTACGATGAGCACGGGGACATTTTACGTCTACCCGCTCCTGAGGCTCACCTCCATGCTCAAGTTTTACCTTATAACCAGGCCTATAACCTGCAAGGGAAACCTTTCCAAGGCCAACCTTCGGGCCAACCTGGCTATCCTTATGACCCATAGGGCAGCCCATGCAAGGCTATCTTGCGGGCCAGCAAGGGCCATCGTACGGTCCGTAAGGACAGTATTACAACCCTTCCGGTCAACCTGTGCAGCCTCAGTCGGGGTACCAACCGAGACCGGTCTATGGTCCTGGGGGGCAAATCCAGCCTTCTTAGCCTATGCAACCGCAGTATCCTGTTGTTTCTAATGTTGCATATCATCCTATACCATCCTATGGTTCTGCTTCAGGTCAAACTGGTTACCAGCAACCACCTAGCCCTATTCCTCCACTAGGCTAACCGGCCCATTCGGTACAACCTAGTGTTCCGCCTCCAAGCCAACCGGCCCATCTGGTACAACCTGGGGCTCCTTTACAGCCAGGTTAGCCTGCGCAACTGGCACAGCCTGTCTATCCGGGTCAACTTGTTCACTCAGGGCAACCCATTCAGCCGGGTCAACCTATTCACTCAGGGCAGCCCGCTCATTCCATTAACCCTGCCCAGCAATCGATTTATTCAATGCCGCAGCCAAATCAACAGTTGCGCCCTAGTTATCAGGCTCCGCAGGGTTCCACCTATCAGCAGCCGACTCATCCTCAGGGCAGTTATTATCCTCATGGTCAATCTCAACCGAATTATAACCAGCCCCGAGGCTCTCAGTATTATCCGCCTCCACCCGGTCCTACCTATACTCAGCAGCCAAATCCAAATGCTGCTTACACTAGGCCGACACATAATCAGGGTCCGTACTCTGGTTATCAATCCCCACACGCTGGTTACCAGCAGCCAAATCAGTCTAGCTATATGACCTACACCCCCTACAGTCAGAATCCCATGGGACAGAACCCATGGGGACAAGGATATTCACAACCAGTGTGGAGTACAGGTACCGGTCCTTATCTCGGGCCTGACATGCCGATCAATCCAGCATTGCCGTTCCTAGCCACCTTGGAGTTGTCAGATGTTTCAAAACTGGCCAATGATCCAATTTTACACAATCCTTATTGGCCTCCGGTTCCTACCAAGATACCAGGTGATTGCCCCAAGTTTGAGGGTAAAGCTGGAGAGGACCCCCAAGCACATGTGATGACATATCATCTTTGGTGTTCGTCTAACTCTTGGGTCGATGATTCAATTCGTCTGCGCCTCTTCCAGTGCACTTTGACTGGAGTTGCTGCTAAGTGGTACATCGAGTTATCCCGTGGCATCTTCCAAGATTTTAATTCCTTAGCCATGGCTTTTCTGACGCACTTTCAGTTACCGGTTCGCTATGAAGCCGGGACGCACCTCCTGACTTCTTTGAAGCAGGACAAGGCCACTCACATTTGTGATCACATTCATGAGTGGCGGCACCATCGTAGATTGATCAAGTTTCATATACTTGATCAGATACTAACTCACTGGTTCACCACCTCCTTTGTGAAAAAAATTGCCCAAGATATTGCGATGGGAGCATGTGTGATGGAAGAACAAGCCATTGCGCGTGCCCAATATCTGGATCTTCTGTATTCTCAATCCGGCAGGCTTTATGATATCTTGCCTGATGCTCCATGGTCTGGAACCTCTAAGGCTCCACCTACCCCTGCAGTGGATGGTGTCATTGGTTCCGTGTCTCAGAATTCGAAGAAATCTTCGAATGGGAAGCAGAAGTATAATTCTTCCAACAATACTCCTACTCATCCCGCCCCTACCGATTCTGGCAAAACTGCAGAGGTTAACGCCGTTCAGGCCAATCCTACAGAGAAAGCCTCTAAGGGGAAAAAGAAGGGCAAAGGTAAATCTAAATCTGATGCCCCAAAGCCAGAATCCAAACCTCGCACTGAGGATGGTTCTCAGCGTAAACCGAAGTATCCCTGCCTCATTTGTGAAGGAGACCATTATACCAAGGATTTTCCACAACGATCTGAGGTTAGTCAACTTCTCAAAGGCTCTAAAGGGACTCCGGTAGTTCTTAAAGAACCATTCCCATCTCAGCAGACCCAGATGGTTGAACAAACTTCACCATCTGCACCATTTGGGTCCCAAGTTTTTATGATGAATGGTACTGCACCTATCTCTGTTGCCACACATTCGAAGGATTACAAAGAATCATGGCAGGCACCTAGGAAGGTAGTTGCAGATGGACCACCTCCCCCTCCTGTCTCCGGTTCGTTGGAAATCAAGAAGCCTACTCCTGAACCCGTTGTGAAGCCACCTTCTAAAGGTGTCTTACGAATATCTTCTTATAATCCGAATGCCCGTGCCGCTCAGCACTACAGTATTGTTGAGGATCTGGCACAGGCGCCTTTTGCTATGTCTGCACTAGAAGTTCTTCAAATTTTTCCTTCACAACGGAAGGCTTTACTGTCTGCAATCGGTGGCATTGATCCCGCCGATTCGAGTCTTCTCACCTTCGATTTAGAGAATTTCACCCCCCGACTTCCCCATCAGATCGCTCTTGTTATTAAAGTCGGTATTAACAGTCTTAACATCCATAGGGCTGTTGTGGATGAAGATGCTTCTACTTGCGTTATGTCATCCGCTTGCTGGAAGGCCATTGGCTCTCCAGCCCTTTCGTCCTCTCCCAATGCCCTCGAGGCATTTGATGGTTGGGAATCCAAATCCCTGGGTGTTCTCGAGAGCTTAGCGATCACTTTATAGGGGAAGACTCTCAACGTCAAAGTAGAAGTAGTCGACGGCAGGCTCAACTACAATATACTTCTCGGCCACAGCTGGACTCATGCCATGCTATGCGTGCCTTCCACCGTTTTTCGACTTCTTAAGTTCCCTCACGAGGGAAAAATCGTTACGGTGGATCAGTTGTCCTTCTTCACCTCCACCTCCGAGAATAACGTACCATACATGGATCAAATCCCAAATCCCCCTGATAGTGTAGGGCCCGGTCTCTTCAAAGACCCCGTCCTCATGGGTATTTTTCCCGCACCACCACCGCACACCGCTCAAGTTAACATGATTTCCAGGTCTGATGACCCCTGGCTCATCCCTACGCCTGAGCAGGTGTTTGAGTTTGGAGAATCAATGCCCTTAACTCCAGTAGAGATTAGCTACTGTGAAATTGTTGCCGCATCTGATCCACCACCTCCTCAGCATGCTCCTTTGAGCATGGTTCTAGACGTCTACTCTCAATCCCCCTGGCTTGGTCAGGCCGATTCACCTGATCCTCTAAAAGAGACTTTTCCTTCCGATGAATCCATCATTGAAACTATGTCTCTCGAGGAGCTGCCTTGGGGTGATGGACATCATCGTTCCTCTTTCATGCCTAGCATGGGGGCTATGTCAGATTGTCTAGAGCGTTATGCATCTCAAGTTCCTACCCCTCCTCTTCAAACGCCCATCTTGACGCATGAGGTTTTTTCGGAAGGTAACTTGAGTAATATCACTCAAACCATCCCGATCAACATCTCTGTTAAACCGGGGGTCGTTTAGAATATTCACGTGGGAGTGGCTTGTTCTCCTGATGAGATTCAAGTCTATACTGATCTTTTTAAATAATTCAGAGATGTGTTCGCCTGGTCTTACGAGGAAATGCCTGGGATCGATCCCAGTATCGTAGTGCATGAGATTCCAACCTACCCTAGTGCGAAGCCCGTGCGCCAACGCTTACGCCCCATGCATCCTCGTAAAGCCGCTGCAATTAAGGCAGAATTTGAAAAACTTCTGAACGCGGGCTTTATTTATCCCGTCCCCCTCACAGAATGGGTTTCCAACATTGTCCCTGTCGATAAAAAACAGGGTACTATTAGGGTATGTGTCGATTATCGCGACATCAATCGTGCCTGTCCAAAGGATAACTATCCCACTCCGTTCATAGACCAAATCATCGACGAATGTGCCAGAAGTGAGATTTATTCCTTAATGGACGGTTTCTCGGGGTATAATCAGATCAATATTGCACCCAAGGATCAACACAAGACTACTTTCATTTGTCCGTGGGGTACTTTCGCGTATAAAAAGCTCCCGTTCGGCTTGAAGAACACTGGAGCCACCTTCTAGCGTGCGATGTATTATGCTTTCCATGACATTCACCATATCGTTCAGCCTTATCTGGACGACTTGCCAGCTCATTCAGCTAGGCGAGAGGACCACCCTGAACACCTCCGCCAGATCTTCCTTTGCTGTAGGCGCTACAATATTAGGCTTAATCCTCATAAATGCGTCTTCTGCGTGGATTCTGGCCATCTGTTGGGATTCATAGTCTCCAAAGATGGAATTCGCCTTGACCCTTTAAAATTCGAGGCTATCATCAACCTCCCATCACCCTCATCACTATATCAGTTGCAGAGTCTGCAGGGAAAAGCGAACTTCCTTCGATGCTTTATCTCGAACTACGCGGAGGTGGCTAAAGGATTCACACGCCTATTAAAGTAGAACGTTCCCTTCCATTGGCACAAAATTGCTCAACAATCCTTTGAGAAACTGAAGACGTTACTTGCTAATGCTCCTTTGCTTCGTCGTCCTGATTATCGCCGCGATTTCACTTTGTATCTTGCCGCCGCGTTTAGTACCATTGCTATGGTTCTGGTGCAGGATGACGATGAAGGTAATGAACAAGTTGTTTATTATATGTCACGGAACCTCCTCAACACAGAAACGCGCTATGCTCACGTCGAGAAGTTGGCTTTAGCCGCCGTACACGTTGTGCAGTGCTTTCGCCATTACATCCTGCTGCGCACGATTACCGTGGTTTCAGACTGTAACCCCATGACGTATATTCTCTCTCAAAAATTACTGGGGGGCAAGTACTCCAAATGGATCGTTATCCTGCAGGAGCTTGACTTAGAGTTCACCACCGCTAAGTCAACTAAATCACTGGTTTTCGCGGATCTTATATGCTCTCTCCCTACAGACTCCACTCCTTCACACTCTGAAGACCATATACTGGACGAAACTCTTTTCCTCATCAGTACTCGTGACCCTTGGTATGGAGATATCATTGTGTATCTTCAGACCTCCACATTTCGGTCTGAGTTGACTAAAGATGCTCGACGTCGAATTCGGCATCAGTCTCAACCCTACCGTATCGTAGGAGATACCTTATACCGTGTTGGAGTAGATTCGGTGCTCCGCCGGTGCCTTACCTTGGAAGAGGCTGAAAAGGGCCTCAATGACTACCACAGTGGCACCTGTGGTGGACATATGTCCGGATATGCTACTGCTCAAAAGATTCTGCGAGCAGGATACTTCTGGCCGTCAATATTCAAAGACTGTATTACGGCAGTCCGCAAATGTCACACGTGCCAGGTGTTTCAGCGCAAGATGCGCGCGCCACCTCTTCCTTATCCTATTGTTACCGTTGGCCCTTTTGCGAAATGGGGCATGGATTTTATGACGTGTAACCCTCATTCGGCCGGGGGGCATGTGTATATAATCGTAGCTGTCGACTAATTCATCAAGTGGGCCGAAGCGATGCCTACACTTGCGGCCGACGGTAAAACCGCTGCTCAATTCATCTTCAACCACATCATCGCGCGTTTCGGAGTTCCTCAGGCCATCGTTAACGACCATGGTACACATTTCCGAGATTATATGATGGCCGAGCTGACATCGAGGTTGGGCTTACGCCACGATAGCTCAATGCCATATTACCCTCAGGCAAATGGCCAGGTTGAAGCAGTGAACAAGGTTTTGGTCACCATGATTCAACGAACAGTTGGGATTCATAAATCAAATTTGCACTCCAACTTTTCTCAGCTCTTTGGGCTAACCGAACGTCTGCTAAGAGTGTAACTGGATTCACACCATTTCAACTGGTGTATGGTATGGAAGCCACTCTTCCAGTTGAATGCGAGATTCCTTCTTTGAAATTAGCTGTAGAACTTCTACCCGACACTTCTGCTAAAGAAGAGCATCTCCTGTATTTGGAACGGTTAGATGAAACCCGCCGCTTAGCTGCCTTAGTTATTGAGGCACCAAAAAAGCGGGTCAAAGCCCATTTTGATCAATCTGTTTCACCACGTTCCATTGAAGGGGACCTTGTCCTCCTGTATGATAAAGCACACGATAAGCTTGGGGTGAGGAAGTTCCAACCCATGTGGCATGGGCCCTACATAGTTAAACGAGTATTAAAGAATGGGGCCTATGAGCTTATAGATTATGAAGGAGTTCCGCTGGCGCAGCCCAGAAATGGGTTGTACCTGAAAAAATACTACGCTTAAAGTCATTTTTTGTGTGGTGTGTGTACATAGGTGTGTTTATTCATTTGTGTGCATGTGTGGTGTGGTGTGCAATGTAAACGTCTTTCTGCTGATCGGGTCTTCCTGATTGTGCAGATGTCCATCAATCCGTTTGTTGGGTTCGCGGATGGTGCCTCCCGCAGTACCAGGAATCTGTCTTCGGCAACTTGGGTAATCTATGATCCTGCTGGTGAGTTGGTGAACCTGCAAGGTGTGTGTCTGGGACGTGCTACAAATAACATCGCGAAATATAGTGCTGTTTTAGAATTATTAACTGAGGCTGTAAACCTTGGTATCCGTGAATTTCTTGTATATCTAGACTCACAACTCGTAGTATCACAACTCAATGGTCACTATTCAGTAAGAAATCCACACATTTTACGTCTGTATCTGCGTGTTCGTTTACTGGAGAGAAATTTTGACTATATTACATATCAACATATACCCCGGCACATGAATACACTAACAGATGCAGTAGCTAATATGGTTTTAGATAGACATTTGCGCAATTTGTAAGAACATCATCACATGTGAAAGGAAAATCCATCCAGAAATAGATATGTATATAGATAGATATCGAAATGTTTACATAGCGTGTGTCACATAAGATCAAAAAATATACATGTTCGTCTTATTACATCCGGAGACGACACGTCTCTCAAAAATATGCATGAAATAAAGCCCTAGGAGGCTAATCTGCGTGGTGCTCATGATAACAAGTCACCGCACGCACTAGGCATCTCAGTAGACAGTGGAGGCGACTAGGCACTCCCACCGTATGTCTCTGATATGTTAACGATACATCCGCCAGCCGGGCATAGTCTGGAATCCCTCGGGCAATCCCCTCAAGGTTCTGGACCAACTCTCCTCCTTCCGCACCCTCCTCATGAGGATCGACTGCGAGCTGAGCTCTCCGTGTCATAGAAGACATCTCGGCTGGTCTCTCTAGGCCAACATCTGCATACGCATGTAACTGTTGTCAGAACGGACATGTATTAACAAAAAAAATCATAAAACATAAAAATAAAAACATATCATACCCAGCTCCTCGTCCCAATCCTCTCCTTTCGGCAATGGGAGATCTGGGTCTCCAGTAAATTCTGTCCCGGCATAAGGCCAATCCTCAACTACAATCAACTGGCACCGTAACCACCCAAAAAACTCTGGCCTCCAGGACATCTGTTGGCCCCCTCCTGCTCTGGGCATCAGTGCTGCCCAGTGAGCCATTCTTGGCTCTCGTGGTATCGACTCCGCTACAATGGCCCCTTGGCCCTGGAAGATTGGTGGTCGTTCCAGAATGAATGATACTAGGATGGACCCGTATCCAAACTGCTTCAACTTGGCTTGTTTGCACCTCGTCAGCTGTCTCTTAATGTTGATCGTTACTACTGTGGCCCAGTCAAACAGTATGGGACTCATGCACTCTGAAGCCAGTAAGAGTTGAGCTTTTGTTGCTTCATGCGGTGCTTGCGACCCCGCAGCCCGCGTGATGGTATGTAGCACTACTCGTAGTGCCAGATCAGGGATGGTGTGGATATCCACCTTTTTACTCCCTGATCCCATTTGTGCCCTTGGGCACACTCATGCCATCACTTCCTCCGTTTTCTCACCAGACGGTATGCTCCCTGTCAATATGGGTACCAGACCTCTGCGCGACAGTCCGGTTATGAACTACACATCAGAAACGTCCAGTTCTAACACCTGGTCTCGTAGCTTGAATACTTATTCCTGTTCATCCCAAATTCTCACCAGGTACTGAAGCAGCTCAGGTTGAGCTCGTAAACAAGGTGTCAGGAAGAATTTCTTGAGCCCACAGTTTCTGAGGGCATTCATACAGGCCTCATTTTCCATGGCCATTTCTTCCTCTTCCCCATGCTCTCTTTCTTTCCACTCAATAACCATTTTGATCAGTTTCCTGCATCAACATGGTCACAAACCTTTAATTAGATCTCTGTTGAGCTTCAAAATTCATTCAAATTGATTTAAATGTCGAATTTTTAGGCGGAAAATTGGGTTCGGCTACTGGCGTGGCTGTTTTAGGAACAGTCGCGCCAGTTGGCGCGAACCTTTTGCATATAAAAGCCCATTGGCGCGGGTCCGTGCCCCATACCCGTGCCAATGAGCGGAGCCCTAAAAATTCAAAAAATTGCCACAGAAGTCTATTGCATGATGGAAAACTATTGGAAAACAGATTGAAATGGAGTACAAGGAAGCGCCTCTTACCTGGAGCTGACGGAACTCTGAATGGTAGCCCGGATCGGTCGCAATCGCCGCCAGAAGTTTGCATAGTAAATGGACCAATGTTGCTCTTCACTCAGGTAAAAAGTAAAAGTAATTTTATTTTTACCATTTGAGGCTTATTTATAACTTTTGGAGCTCTATTTAGGTTTAGAAAGTCATTTTTCATTAATATTTCATATGTTTTGTCGAAAATGGATTTTACACTTGCCTTTCTGTGCAGCAACAAGTTTTTTATGCAACGTAAACAGCGAAACGAGTTGTATTTTATACTTTTTCGGACTCGGTAAAAACACGAAAAAGTCACTTTGGAGTCATCTTTCAGCTCTATTCCGACTCTGTAAACATGAAAAGATTGCCGAGGCCCTTGTCGTTTCGATCTCGTTAAATTAATTGTGAAATGAAATCCTTTTGATATATGTTTACCTTTTTTGGTAGGATGGATTTTTTACAAAAAGGAATACCCTAGCCTATCACGACTAGGAGGTTTTCTCGGATATTGTTTTCTACCTTTTCGGATCTGAGGAACTATTTACGAAAAGGGACCTTTGGAGTTTACTTTTCTGCTGTCTTTTCAAACTCTCTAAACATGAAAAGACGTTGAGTTCTTCCTTTGTCAGACTCGTTAAACCCTGATGACATCGGATTCAGTCGAAATGACGTTCTCCGAGTTCCTCCTTCCTAGGGCTCGATAAATGCACTAGGATGGATTCGCCCAAAGGGTGGACTTATATTACAAGCATATGCTATCCCCTTCAAGCTTGTTATAAAAAATAATTGGGGTACTCGCCAGAAATGGTGGGGGAAAAATGGAACCATCTTCGTTGTCGTCGGCAGTATGTCGCTCTTGAACATGGCACTTGTCTGCATTCGTGTCGGGTTGGGGACATCTCATCTCGTTTCTTCACTTTGCCTCCGTGGGTTTGGATAATCCCTTTTGACCTCTCATCTGCTCATTGCCTCATCACCATGACCTCTGATCCGTTGATGTCAAATATACTGCCAAATCCAATGTCATGCCACCGATATGTTCAAGAGAAGTTGACCTCTGCAAAATATCAACCTTCCTCTAGTTCTCATATGATCTTGATTCACAAAAACATTATGTTCTTCTGTCTCGTGTCGATGATGTGGGAAACACTATGGCCCACCTTCGATCAATACCACTTCCCGTTGACTTCAGCTCATTATCCGGGAAGCTAGTCTAGAGACTCCCTTCTAGTACCTTGGAGCCTGCATGCCTTAATGGCAGGTTCTTCGCGTTCGACGTGAGGTTTTCATCATTGGCCTCCGATCGAGTGATTCTATGGGTGTTCGACGCCAGCTCATTGATTCACATGCCGTAGATTGTACCTACAGTACCTTGAGGGCCATTGTCATCATTGGTGGTACCTCTCACATCTATTAATAGCTTACATCACTGGCTGGTAATCAGGCGATGTTTTTGCATGTTCGACTGCATCCCACTCATTCACATGCTTGAACTTGTACTTTTTTCGGGTCGAGATGGAGCGCAAGACCCTGGATTGTGTCTGTTGTAATCTAGGCTGTGATTTTGTGAATTATTATGATTATTTACATGACTCATTCACTGGATGGCTGCGACCATACCTGAGTCTATTTATCGATCCTCACTGGATGGATGCGTCCATACCTTGGATCTGGATTATTGTATACTCTATTATGGATGGCTGCGCCCATACCACATGTACATCATGTACTTGAGATATCAGTTGTATTTCTCCACGCAGGTTTTCCGACGACGGAGTTTCAGTTGGACACGTTCTCATAAAGCATTTCACCTCTCTCTCTCTCTCGGGCCTCATGCTTTAGGGGGAATATGTTACACAGTAATTTGTCACCGTCCCTACCATTCCCCATCCCGCACATTGGAGGGCTCATTCTGTGACCTGTGAGCAGTGTTATGCCTTGAAACCACCTTCACTGCATTCCTCTGAACATGAGCTTCAATTGCCCTGAAGACATCTCCTTGCAAAAAACCATAAAAACACCCCTTTTTGCATTGGCGCGGGCATCCAGTTCATCACTCGCGCCAATGGGGAAAATATTTCAAATAGGCCGCGCCAATTGGCGCTCTGTCCCAGAGTCGCAGTCGCGCCAGCCAATTTAAGGAGTGTTTTTTAAATAAAATAGCGGAAGTTTCGTTTCAACAGACTCAGAAACTGCTATCTATCTTGAGTTGGGAGGTTTGGCTCCGAGAATTCCATGTAGGGGAAGTGGTTTTCCACCTCTCATGGAAGCTTCCTTGAAGATAGGGCCAATCCCACAATTATAGGGATGCCAACTCCTCTTCCTCCATCTATAAAAGCTTGCCCATTTCCATTGCAAGCTATTCTTGAAGTGCCCAAGTCTTGAATCTCCAAGTTCCCAAATTCCCAAGAGCCTTATGTTGCAAGAGCCCTCATTCTTCCCTTAAGGCCAAACTCGAGCAAGGAGACTATCGTCGAGAGACTCTAAGAGAGGCTTGTCCCATCCCTGGCAGGCTTTGCGAGACGTGTTCTACTGGTGACCCCTCCGAAGGAGACCTCAGTGTTAGAACATTGGTTGTACTCTCTTTCGATTGTTTATTAATGAATGACTAATGGTTATGGTTCCACTCTGGTTTTTCGTTTATGATGATGATGAGTTATATCCTTTCTGACTGATATATAGTTGCGTATTCTGGATTTTATGCTGGTATTCATATTGTTTCTTGCATTGTGCGAGTGTCCATTCACGGAGATGCGTGGGGATCGTGATCTGTAGGGAGCTGAACCAGACAACTGTCTCTTCTCGATCATGGCGTTTGGCTCAGTGAGCCTCCATCATTGATGCATTTATTCGCAATTGGGAACTTGCGCTGTGGCATTTGATGATTGTTGCTAGACCCGTTACGCAGGCCAGTAGGGATCGCCTTCTCTGTCTGCAGAGGGAATTTACCTCTTCAATAGTGAGGATAGATAGTGAAGTCAAAGTAAAAATGCTCTCCCTTTCTGTTCTCCCCATAATCTGAAGTGATTGTATGCTGGTATCCTAATGCTCCCTCCCTTCTTAGATCTATGGAAAGGAGCATCATTAAGCAAACATCATCAGTCTGGATAGGGTGGTCTCCCGGGGGAGTACACACAAGATAAAGATGTCTCATGACTCATTCCCATGTGAACTATGAGTAAAACATAATGGAGCTTCTTCCATGGTGCAAATCCATCTCTAATTGTTGTGGAAATATCATGATGAGAAGTTGGAGCAACTCCCCCATATTTTCTTCATCACCCACCTCTGCAAACTCTCACAGTCTAAGTTGCTCCCTCTAAAATGGATTAACTCTTGAACACTGTCATCTCCTTGGTGTCGAAGTCTTGATCACTATAGTGCGTGTTCCAATATTTGGTTGCGGTGTTGGAACACATCTCCTCCACTATTTTGTATCTTTTTCTATCATGATAGACACATATTGCTCATCCTCTCCATGTATAGGATCCACAGGGCCTTCTTGCCAAGATACAAGAGCCCTCTGAAGCCAAACAACACAATAAATATCTCAATAAAATTAGATTCCACGATCTTTGTCACGGTAATGGAGGAACCTCTTAGTTCTACTTCTTCCACCTTCTCATCAATGGAGTATGCCCCATCAGCAATAGATAATTTTTCTTTTGTCTCATTGAGGAAAGGACAGTCATGTGTTCCTCTTAGAAGAATGATCTTGCTAAAGTAAGGCCTATGCCCTTGGCAAATCATAACGGAATCTTTAACCCTCCCAGTGATGTTCCTAAAATGGAGTTTTTTCTTCATGGATCTTCTTTCTTCTTGAGTTGACAAAACTCGGGAAACCTAGATGCTCTTTGAATCTTTTAATTGAGATTCATATTCTCGAAGGTAGCCACCAAGATTCTCCTCCTCGAGTGTCTCACTAGGTGAGTTAAACGGATCTCCCACGAAGCCTAGTCTAGGCTGAAGAACACTCCTCAAAGATTCGATATTGCGTTATTTGCGAAGCATTCCATTACCATATAGCTGTGACCCCTCTCTTTGGGTGTTCTTCGGCTGAACTGGGTTGTGGAGGTCTGTTTAACCCACCTAGTTTGATAACATTATCTCCTAATATGGAAGTTCTTCCACTCATCCAAAACCAAGGAGTAGCCCCTTTGCACTTCTGATTCAAAAGAGTCATTGAAGATTCAAATGACTCCTTCCTCTTCTTTAGTCTACGATCTTCAATCTAAAGATTCAAAGAGCATATAGGCTTCCTAAGTTTTGAACTCTCATGGTGCAAAGGGGCTACTCCTTGGCCTTGGATTGTTGGAAGCTTCCATCTTGGGAGGTATTCCATATTTGCGGCGGCATTACATGTAGAAATGTAATCCATGGAATACCTCTTACTAAGCTAATCTAAGGGATCTAGGAGATGAAAACTCATTTCGGTGCTTGAATTCTTAGAAGTGTGTTATTTGAGCTGGTTGGATGTGTAATCCCAATTTTGGGATATTACAAATCTACTCTTGAAGAAACATGGAATACCTCTTCCATATTTTCTCTACATACACCTCTTCCTTTATCGCACCATGCGAAATGTGGTCTTCACATCCATGCAATGAAGACTCCATCCTTACATAAGTAGCAAGAGCTATGATAGATCAAATGGTGGTTTATTGGGCCACGAGGTGCAAATATGTCATATAGCTTCTGCCTTCCTTTTGAAAGGAGAAGCCACGAGCAACGGAATCTTGCTGTGAAATTTCAGCACTTCCATCGGATCCATGCTTGATCTTCCTTGAGCCATTTCGAGGTGACAAATACTTTATCCTCTAGTCTTGGAACCACATCACATGCATTATTCTTCATTATTGACTCCTACTCTTTATGCATAGCATCCTACTGAACTTGATGCTTTACGGCTTCCTCAAAGATCCGGGCTAGGATTGTACAATAGTACTCATGGATGCTAGATAACCTTGAGTATCTGTCGACTTCTTGGCTTTCATGAAATGTCCCCTTTGGAGCCATATATCCCTACGGCATCCTCAAGAGTGTCCCTAAGTCATGATGGTCTCTTCCCTAGTGAAGGAAGTGGATCAATTCGTCCATGATCCTTGACTTGTCGGAGCCTCGTCTCCATCCTTCGGTTCTTCTTGATTTGGACGCAGCTTCCATGATCTTCCTCAAATCTTGGAAGATTGAATACTTTCCTCGAGGAAGAAACTTCATCAAAAGTGACATCTTGGCATACCCACTTCCCTTTGACCAAGCATATAAACTCTATAGGCCTTCGAAGTTTTATTGTAGCCTACAAAAATTCCCTTCTTCCACAAAGCATCTAGCTTGCTCCTCTTCTCTTTTGGCACATGAAAATAAAAGGAACATCCAAAAACTCTAAAATGTGAGACGTCGAGGTTTCTTACCAAGAAAACCTCTTCGGGAGTTTTGGAGTCTAGTGCGGAATGCAGGCATTAGTTTTGTATGTACATAATAGTGTTCACAACATCTCTCCATAGACACTTTGGTAGACCTTGGTCACATAGCATGACACGGAAGCACAATGGTCATGTTCTTTCGTTCCATGATATAATTACCCACTCGAGAGTATAGAAATTTGTGGTCTCCTCTTAATGCTAAACTTCTCTACAAAATTTATTGATCTCATTCGTCTCATATTCGGTGCCATTATCGGTCCTCAAATCTAAGTCTTGTTCCCTGTCATATTTTCCACCAAGGCTTTGAAGCTACGAAACCACATGAAAAGCCTCATCCTTCTTCTTCAAGAAGTGTATCCGGAGTTTTGAAAAGAGAATTCATCTATGAACATCATATAATAAGAACATCCTCCCGGGATGTCACGGGCAGCGTACCGGATAGATCAAAATGTACCAATTGCGAGACACAGGATGTACTGTTACACTTGAGGGGGAAAGTTCCCTTGTATGCTTTCCTTGACTGCTTTGACATCACCCTGCTTCCTGATGTTTGAGAACTTGGGCATCCCCATCACCACCTTCCTTGCTTCGGGAAGGGCCCATAGTGAATGTGTGAAACCTCCGGTGCCATAGTTCGATCGTCGGATATTTTCACGTCATCACTCCCAGGTGGACTTCCTCCAACACAGTAGAGTGCATCAACTCTAAACCCAATCCATGATAGCTTCCTTGAAGCTCTTCTTCCACATGTACCTTTCCCATCGATGAATTCCACATTGAAACCTTTGTCTTCCATGGCTAATATAAACACAAGGTTCTTCTTCAAATTAGGTACATAGAGTACATCCTGAGCGAGACTTGACCTGGGGCAGGTTGAGGGTCAAAGTCCCTATCCCTTGCACGGGATATGTGGAATTATGTCCAAGGATAATTTCCATATTAGTATCATATCAACTATATCGAGGAATTTCTTCCTTGAACCCGGTGATGTGCCTTCGAGCTACTATCTATCGACCATACATCCATAGTGTCGGTGAAGATGCGATAGGGAAGGCGGTCTGAGAATGAATTCATTTCTTTTTTTTATCAACAAAATTTGATTCCTCATACCTATAATTTCTTGACCTTTTGAAAAGGTTGACCATTCCTATTTGAAGGAGCCTTCCTCTTTCCTTTGGACCTATTGTTCCTTTTATTTCCATTCTTCCGGTTGTTTTTTTTTTTCATCACCATTGGGAGAATCCTTCTTGAAAGGAATTCTCTAGCATAGTGACACGGCCTATGACTTAAGCTGTAACACTTTCCCTTCTTTCCTTGGGCCCTGCTCTTCCTTTGTTCTTTGGACCACCAAAGTTCTTCTTTCTAGAATGAGCAATGTAGGCAACATTTCCTTCATTTTCATACTCACTTCATTCTTTCTCTTCTTGAACGCATCTCGATAGTACTCCGCAAAAGTTAGGTATCAAATTAGTATTGAGAATGGTAGTGTTGAACACATGCCATTCGGATGAGAGCCAACCCGAGTGCGGTGAGTACCATCTCTCGATCAGCTATTGTCTTCCCAATAGCGATTAGATTATTCTGATCTTGGTCGACTTCAGAAAATATGATTGAATAGACTCATCTTTTAGCAGCACTAGCCAGTTGTGATTGATTCTTAAATGATAGGACTTGATTTCATTGTTTACCTTGAACATGTGGATCAACATATCATACATCTCTTTGGATGTGCCCATCTCGAATATGTAGGCAACGAGACTCTTGTGAATTGATTCCACGATGCGTCAACTTTTCTTTGATCTCTCCCTTCTTATACTTTGTTTTGGCGACATGAGTTGCGGTTGATGGAGGATCTTGGATTTACCCTTTTGCACATAGTCCATGACATCTTGGTCTTCCAACATAAGATCCAATTTCATCTTCGAAGCATGGAAGTCATCCTTCAGCCAATTTTTCATCAACCTTGAAGCCATTGTAGTTTTAGGAATGCATCCTCTTCTTTGGTAATTGCTACAAATTAGGGCTTTGTCTTGACTCAACTCTAATACCATGTCAATTTATGTAGATGTTCTATGCTTGATGCAACTTTAATTTCTCTTGAATGTTAGACAAAAATCACATAATCAATAAAAGTAAAATGATTATAGAACCTACCGATTAGATCGACAAAAGACAAGCCGGAGAAATATATAAGTGTGTGGTGTGTTATGATGGTCGACGAGATGCTTCGACCTTGTGAAAGTCTCAATATGGTCGACCAACCGACAATGTCACACAACCCTCCGGGAAAACCAAATAGTCAACTCAAAAATTCAACCAAAAGTCAACGTTGTCGGTCAACGGTCAACGCAAATAGCAGTAGTAGCTAGGTCAAGTGATCGAACCAATTAGATGAGGAAGAAGAGACTCCAGTCGAACCCGATTAGATGAGGAGAGAGAATGTGAGATGAGATAGTGAAATTTCCTCCAACGTTGACCTTATTTATATCCATCATTGAGGGTGTGACATCTGATGGGGCACAAAACATTAAGAACAAACCTACACATATTTTGAATAGATTAAAAATAAATTCAAAATAAATGTTACTAACTCATCGGATCGAGATGATCTTTAAGTAGTCTTGCACCTCTGCGAAAAGGAACCCAATAAAAATATTGGTATCTTCATCGAGCATCACAACATGGATGTTGGACCTAGTTGTCAAAATTAACAACGTTTCTAATGATGACGATGTATGATGAATTTTATGCTAGATGAATTTCTTCTACCCATAAGTACTACTTATGCTTTCGATGAGATTACCCGAGCTACTCCTTTTATGATGATTGTTTCATTCCATGTAGACTTCTACTTCAGCTTTATCTTTCAAGCTTCCATAAGGGATGTCTAGCTCTGCTTCAATCGTATACTTCTGTATGATTCCATCTCCTAATATGATGCATCCTATCATGCCCACAATGTTTTTTACCATGATAGCTATCTTTGTAAAGCGCAAAAAAGAACTCGTTGGACGTGATTATCTCGGTCATAGTAGAGATATTTTACTTTCTCCTTTGATTTCTTATTTTCAAGTTCTTCCACTTCTTCGGTGACACTGGGCTTCATCCCTTCCTCTTTTTTGTTGTCCTTCTTGATCCTAGGAAAATTTCTCTTGTAGTGCCCATATTCATGACAACCATAATATTGTATTTTTGACATATCAATCTTCCCTTTTTCTAAACATTCCTTTTCTCTTGACCATGGTAGAAAGTGCTTGAACTTGTTCACTTGGTCCCACATCACTTTTTTCATTCAATCTGGTTTCTTAAAATTTACATAATGACCAAAATTCATTGAATGGGGTGGCTTCCTTTTGATTTGAGGCTCAATATTTAGCTAAAAAATGAGAGTGCTCATAAATGCCACAAACGAGAATGATCGGATAGATCTCATCATGAGGATTCTAATGCAACTTGTTTCATCTAAATCCGACTTTGTATGAGTAAGTTATGGTGTGTTGTTCATTTTCGCAAAACGGGTAAAAAATGTACCCGAAACCGGTGACGGTGATGACTTGGAAGTCTGAGTAGCACCTCGGGAATCTTGGAAATATTCTCCATATTTGACCAATGACAACGTGGCAAGTATCACAATCAGCTTCGCCAATGTTGCTTGGGGAAATTAAAAATTCTCTCGTAATCCTAAGGTTGAAATTTCTTCTATGGTGGATTATTATTTTAATGGTGAAATTTTTGGACCAATGGAGAAAGAGGTTGTTATCACCAAAATAGGGCACGATAGGGCACCAGCATTGGAACTACCTCGGTGTAACTATTTCAATGATATTTTAGGCGAGGCTTAGCCTCCTCATCTGAGAGGGCTCTCTCAAGGGTTTATGATATTGATTAATGATGATATATATGGCTAACTCTATCTTGGTTTCATGTGTTTGTAGGTTGAAATATGAGAGCTTGCTACCATTGGGCTATGGAGTCAACGGTGGGTAGATTCGGTGGAAAGGTTACTAAACATGGAAGGCGAGCAAATGGGGTTTTTAAACAAAAATCATTCACTCAAGAAACATAGGTCAACACAATAATTCCATTACTAAGGGAAGTTAGAGCATAGGGTTATGAATTACGAGGTAATAGCAATGGAACCTACGCTAATGGTTCAAGAGTAATTTACTCACAAAATGCGAAGAAAAACATAGTCATCTCATTATAAAGAAAGTGAGAGCACATGGTTGTAGATGCAGGTAATAGTAATAAGATCTACTGCAAGTAATTAAAGTATCATATATATCGAAAACATTAAACCTCATCTAAACTCGAGGATACATTCGGGAAAACTTCTTTGTATTCATGGTTATCTTCCATAACATAAAGCAGCGACTAGGCCAAAAAGTCTCCAACCCCTTTCTAATTAGACCTCTTGCTTCATATATAGCATTACAACCTTGGATTCTATGATCCACCATAAGGAAAGGTCAATTCCTATCCTTGACACCTATTCTAACCATAAAACATGCTTATTAATTACAAAATGGCAAACAGTTGTCTTTCAAGAGTCCTAATTCAAGTAGGAATAAAACTCTAAAACATGTTTCAACAACCTTATCTAAACCTTTAGTTCTTCTTTTGCCACGAAACCTCATGAGGTCGGGTTGGTGATGCCTCGACTTTGTTATGAACTCACATTGTTCCATGACCTATTGCCCTAGAAACCCGAGGAAACGAGTTTGATGAAATTTAGCCCTTACCTCCATGCTTGTCTTCCAACACTTTTTCTAGAAATTTCAACCTTTTTAGACAAGTGACATGTGTTATCACTTCCATATAGCCATGCCTTTCCACGTACAAAATTATGCCCTTGAAGGAGTATAAGAGACGGAATATATGTCTTTGCAAACATCTCTTAAACCTACGATTTATTTTGATTTGACACTGTATCTTCATTTTTTGAACCATTTCCATCCTTTATTAGAATCAACACAAAAAAACTAGATGTTTTTATCTCTTTAAACCCTTATAATAGACTCAAAATTGCACCTACGGTAGTTTCGTGGCAGCACTACAAAGCTGTTGTGCCTGTCATTTTACCTGAGACTTTTCCAAAAATATTATTTTTAAAAATTCTTGCACCTTTTCACGATGTCTATATGATTTGTAAATCAACATATGTCATCCTTGAAATGTTTTAAAAAGTGAAGTCCTTCTCCACAACAAAGTTTGCATTAAGAAATTATCCCATAGTTCCATGTTTCATTACTTGAAAAATAGGTGTTGAGGCAGACTTTTATCTCCTCATAAAAAAATTATTTTGCAAAACGGAATGAGGCTTTTGGAGACCATGATGTCGTGAACAAAAGCCTATCTTATTTTTTTGAAATACTTCCTCCCCTACGCCTAGAAATTGTCTTTGAACAACCTATATAAAACTAGAAAATCTGATTTAAAAATATGGCTTCAAATAAATCCTTGTATCTCCCAAGCTTTGGTAAGACTTTTGAGAAAAGTGACATAGTTTATTGTAGTGGGAGATATTGTAAGAACAAAATTCATTCATAATTCCAAAATACCTTTTTCTATGGCCAAAAACTTCAGATCATGGAAATTGACTACTAAAAAATAGAAAACATAGTTTTTCTTTTAGTGACTTTAATTGTTTGTAGCACAAGGCAATCATCAATTCTCCCACTTAATAATTAATTTGAAGAAACCGAAAGAGGTTTTTTGTAGTTCAGTATATTGGGAAGAAAAACCTCTTTAAATTTTCCAAAATGAGTTTTCGGTTGCTCGGTAACTCTTACGGAAAAAAAGACTAATAAAAGCAGAAAAACGGGGTTTTTGATGAAAAAAAAGAGAAATTTGCTTCGGTGGTTTGTAGCGCGCTACGAAAATGAAGCATTTTCGTTATGAAAAACAGGTTTTTCATGCTGTCTACGCTACGAAAACGTGGTTTTGTGGCTTAATCATTTTTTAAATATGGTTTCCAAAACGCGGTATGAGACTTTTAAAGAGTAAAACGAGGTTTACGAACTTTATTTGGTGATGAAATGAGACTTGTAACCTATGGCTTAGACCCTATAAAACATAAAAATGACTCAAAACCTATCTAATACCATGACTTAGGAGCAAGTATAAAAATGACCAAGTTTAAAAAAAATTTAATAGTGATAACGGTGGCTCCCGCAGGATAGTGTGCCTGTGGTACACTAAGAATCGGTAGCTCCGGTCTTGCTATTCATTCTTTAGAATAAAACTCTAAAATATACCCAATCTACTTGCCAAGCTTTAATGATTTATGCAAGAAGGACTCCGACTGAACCTACTAAGATGCTGGAATCAACCTTGGGCTTATTCACATACTCCTACCTACTGCATGAGATGCAGCTCAATTTGACCTCTGATATTATGAAATTTCAATGAAGCCAATCATCAATCTAATCTTATAGTTGAATCTCTTGACTATGCTTGAACCAAAAGTGAATATGATGTTGAGATGACCAAAACAACATAATGTATTTTATCTTCATAATGCAAATGAAAATGAAACCTTTGAGGTCTGGCTTTGCCATGTGACTATAGAATTCGAAAGCATCGCTTGATTTGATGCTTCCTCATGATATTCTGCGGCTTTGGACAACTCACCCATGCTGATCAGCATTACATAAGGCTTTATTTTTGTGCTTGAAGAAAAGTAGCAACACCCCCTCTTTTTTTGTCTTGGCATTAAAATCATTTGAAAAAGTGATCTTGACCATGAATACTATGAGATTGAATTTTATATTTTAAAACTTGAATGTCCTTTTCAATGTTCTTTGCAACTTCATCCACAAATTGAAACTTATCCTCTGACTTTCACTCAAATGATTTTAGATTAGAAGACAATGGAAAATAAAAATTTTTTACCCACTTCTTCTTCCATGTAATCATCATTTGATATAGGCCGGTACGAAAATGACGAGAAGAATCAACACTGCTTGTACGAGGATTGTGGCAAAAAATTTCCAATATTCCTCTTTAACTGATGGCTGGTTCTCATTCTCCACACGATGATCAAGGAATTGACAAACTGCTACAAATTTTCCTCAAACTCGAATATGACATGATTTTCATCGGTAAATTCCTGTGGGTTTCATTTCATCCCAGGGAGATGTTATCCTTTCTTCTTGGTGTTCTTTTTGATGAAAGATATTGTCATGAAGGGCCTCTAAAATTTCCTCATCCATGAACTCATCGTCTTCATAACAATTATTAAATATTCAATAAAACTCTCGAGTGTTTGCATAGTAGACTTTGACCATCAATAAAGAGGGATGACATACTTACCATCTCATAAAATACATTATGGAAATCAGCAAGAGAATTTAATGAACCATTTGGAAAGCTTTCATACCAAGACCATGATTTTCCTTCTAGTAGCCATAAACATCTTCATGAGACAATATCCAGAGGCTGAACCTTAAGGCTGTGTACATGCATAAGGAACCTAACAGTGAAGAGCAGCATTGTCTTTCTATTCATCTTTAAATATTATAATATCATCTAACCATTCAACCTTTGGAATAGGATTTGGAAAACTAGGGATATGAGACCAGTTCATAGGGGCATGCAGGTTATTGCAATGGAACTCTCATCTTGAAACTTCATCCAAACTCTTGATCTTCTAGTAGTGGAGTCACCTTCCAATTTGATTATTTGATGTGTGGAGTCACGGAGGTATTTTGCGGCCTCAAACAACTTCCTAGCTCCTGCTACCTTGATTCATCTTATTGATTACGGGAATAGAATAATCTTCGGACTCCCGAACGGACGCACCAAAAATGTTATCACCAAAAAATAAGACACGTGTTGTTGATCGGACTACCTCGGTGTAACTATTTCAATCCAATATTTTAGTTGAGGTTTAGCCTCCTTAGCCTGATAGGGCTCTCTAAAGGGTTTATGATATTGATTAATGATGATATAGATGGCTAAATCTATCTTGGTTTCGTGTGTTTGTAGGTTGAAAGATGAAGGCTTGCTACCATTAGACTGGGAGTCAACAAGTCGGTAGATTCGGTGGAAAGGTTTCTAAACATGGAAGCTAAGGAAAATGGGGTTTTTAAACAAATACAATTCACTCAAGAAACATAGGTCAACATAGTAATTCCATTACTAAAGGAAGTCGAGCATAGGGTTATGAATTACCGAGGTAATAGCAATGGAACCTACTTCTAATGGTTCAAAGTTAATTTACTCACAAAAAATGCGAGAAAAACACAATCATCTCATTACTAAAGGAAGTAAGAGCACATGGTTGTGAATTATGAGTAATAGTAATAAGATCTACTGCAAGTAATTAAAGTATCATATAGATCAAGAAAACATTAAACCTCATCCAAACTCGGTTGTTCGGGGAAAACTTCTTTGTATTACTAGTTATCTTCCTTAACATAAAGCAAAAGTTGGGCCAAAAAGTCTCCAACCCTTTGCTAATTTGACCTCATGCTTCATATATAGCATTACAACCTTGGATTCTATGATCCACCATGAGAGGAATTCAAATACTTAGCCTTACGACACCTATTCTAACCATAAAACAAGCTTATTAATTACAAAATGACGAAACCTTATTTGTCTTAGAAAGTCCTAATTCAAGTAGGACTAAAACTCCTAAACATGTGTTTCAATAACCTTATATAAACCTTTAATTCTTCTTTTGCCACCTGCAACCTCATGAGGTCAATTTTTTTATACCTCAGCTTTGTTATAAACCACTGTTTGTTCCATGACCTAGCGCCTAGAAAGGCTTAGGAAACACTTTTGATGAAATTTAGCCCTTATCTCCATGCTTGTCTTCCAACATTTTGCTAGAAATTTCGACCTTTTTAGACACGTGACATGTGTTATCACTTCCTTAGAACATTCCTTCCACCTATACAAAATTAAGCCTTTAAGGAGTATAAAAAGGCGTATGCATTTTGTGCTACGAAAATATCGGTGGTTTTCGTAGTCACATAATATATGTCTTTGTAAAACATCTCTTAAACCTCCAGTTTCTTTTGATTTGACTCCTGGATATTTATTTTTGAACCATTTCATCCTTTAGTAGCATCAACACTAAAAAAAAATAGATGTTTTTATCTCTTGAAACCCTTATAATAGACTCAAAAGCTGCATCTCTACGGTTTAAGTAGCCCCTTCTGGCTGTTGTGCATGTCTGCACGAGAGTTTTTCAAAAATATTGGTTTTTAAAAATTCTTGAAAATTTTCCATGATGTCTAAAAGCTTTAATAATCAGCATATGTCATCCTTGAAATTTTTCAAAAAGTGAAGTCCTTCTCCACAGCAAAAGTTTGCATTAAGAAATTATCACTTATTATTGTTTCATTACGAAAAATAGGTGTTGAGGCAGAGCTTTTATCTCCTCATCAAAAATTATTTTGAAAAAATGGAGGCTTTTGGAGACCATGACGTCTTGAACAAAAACCTATCTTGGTTTTTGAAAATAATTCTCCTCTTGTCTAAGCTAAATATTTCGAATAACTTTGTATAAAGCTGGAAAATCTGATTTACCGAAATTATGGCTTGAAGAAGACCTTGTATATCAAGCGTAACCATTTTTAGAAAAGTGAGATAGGTTATTGTAGTAGATATTTTATGAAGAGAAAACTCCTTCTGAATTCAAAAATACCATTTTTTGTGGCCAAAAACGGATCTGAAGTTTACTACTAAAAATAAACAGTTTTTCTCTCGGTGACTTTTAAGAGCACATTTTCATAATGCAAGTTGAGTCATCAATTTATCCCACCTCATAATGAATTTGAAGAAACATAAAGTGGTTTTTGTATTTCAGTATGTTAGGGAAGAAAAACCTCTTTCAATTTTTTCAAAATATGAGTTTTCATTTGCTCGATAACCCTTACGGAAAAGAAATAATGCCATGAAAAAACAGGGGTTTTGATGAAAAAAGGCGCTACGGTGGTTTCGTAGCGTGCTAAGAAAATAGAAGCATTTTCGTAGTGAAAAATAGGTTTTTTACACTATACGCGTATGAAGCGTGGTTTCATGGCTTAATCAATTTTTTTTAAAATATGGTCTTCAAAACGTGGTATGAGACTTCTAAGGGTAAAGTAAGGTTTATGAACTTTATTTGGTGATGAAATGAGACTTGTAACCTATGGCTTAGACACTCTAAAACATAAAAATGACTCCAAACCCTATCTAATACCATGACTTGGAAAAAATGTCATGACCAAGTTTGAAAATTCTAATAGTGATAACAGGGCCATGTGGGCAGAAAGTTGTTTGCCATGTGCCCTCCCCATGTGAGTTGGATGGCATATTAATTTCATACAAGTACGAATCAAAGGTGTGAACCATAGTCAAATGGGACACATACATATATTTTATATACAAAGTTCATATCAAAGGTTAGATTCACAAATATTTCCAACTTACGAAGCAAGGTCCATTGCGATGTTTTATTTACCCGAAGTGTAGTAGGAGGGTGGAAGTCACAGGTCAACCCGCGACCTCCCCTGAACTAGTTCCATCACCAAATGTTACACCATACACCATGATCCTTGCCGCGTAAGGACTCCACATGTATTTCAAGTTTGTCAACTTTCTTTGTTTAGGGGGGTACGGAGGGGTCAGCCCCCTCCCGCTACGAAGCATTAGGACCGTGGCTATTTGTTTTGGCGGTGATTTAAAAACATTAAGCCATGATTATTAATCGCACTTATCATGCCATAATTTGGGTTTAGCACCATAACACGTGATTAGTGCTAAAAACGCACTACTGCTTTGATACGGTTGTTAACTACACTTTAATACTTGCTTATCTTTAATTAAGTGCGGTTTATCTTAGCGATGGATCTAGCGAGACTTGTCCGTCTGTTGAAGCTCCATTTTTAGTGGAGTTAACGAGGTGGACTTCCAATTTTAGCCAGAAAAATAGGAAAAATTGGTTTTCCATAATTGAGGCAATTTAAAAAAAAATTGGCTCGGGGGGAAGATTCATTCTTGGTAGATTTTATGTTTTGGAGCCATTGGAGGCTGGTTTTCGAGGCAATAGGCCCTTAACTGACACTTTTGCACAATTGAAGGTAGCCCTGAGCTGACTATGAAAATTTGGACCCGAGGAGATGTAGCCTAGGAGAGGTGAACTCCTTCATAAAAAACATGTGTAATTATTTTCGATTATTTGTGCTTCTTTGTGTTTTATGTAAGTATGTCGTTCAACATTTATTTTTTCATGATTTTGTGTTCATGAATTACACTTAATCTCATCAAGTTTATTGAATTGTGAATCATAATAACATGTATAACCCTTATTATAGAATCAAACCAAAGCACTTTCATATTAGGCTTTCGAAACTTATATTAGCACAACATTAACTTCTTCAAAATTATTTACCATATCAAGTTTGTATCAAAGAACAAGGTTGCTAAGGTTATTTGCTTGCTTTTCTTGATATTACGCAAGAAAGGTTTTAATAGTTGCAATTTTGTGATGCTTACAAGGTTGAATTTATAAGGAAAAGAAATTGATTGGTTTTTAGTTACGAGATTAGTACAAGAAAGAGATGATAAAACATCATCTTCACCTAAAGCTTTCTCTTGAAGCACCTCAATTTCTATCTCCAACGGGTTGAGATTGAAAGTGCAAATTGCACAAGAAGGTGAAGTGATTGAAGAGGTACAAGCATCGGAAGGTTGACTTGAATCCTTAGCCATTATGTCGGCTACTAGAGACTCTGGACATTCGAGGAAGAATATTAGTAAGCAAGGAGATTCAAAGAATGGCTAAAATTATGTTTGATGCATTCAACTGCCCAGAAGAAGGAGAAGGTTCTAAGCCTCCACACACTCATTCAAAAATCCAAAAAGGAAAAACTCCATTACTAAAGTTGGACATCTAAAGTTTGAATTTCCCATGTACAATGGTGAGGTAAATGAAAATAAGTTATACAATTGGATCCCTCAATTGGAAGTATATTGTAAATTGGAGAATCTACAAGAGAATGACATAAAGATCTGATTAGATTCCGGTAAGGCTAGAATGACTAGTTTGGTGGGAGGAAAAGACTCAATAGTAAATGAAAATTCATGGTAAGATATCCATTTCTTAGGTTGAATTCATTTCTTCAATTAAAAATACGGTTGCAAATGGCCTATATGAAAAAAAAATTATGAATTGGAAAAAAATTAGGCAACTCCAAAATGAAACAGTTAAGTTACTCCCATGAGTTTAGAAAGAGGGCTTTTTTGTTCTGAGTAAACTTGGGAATTCACAGAAAAACTGTTGACCATTAGGGGTTTACATTCCTACTTGAAACATACTATTCTTGGGTATAACCCAAACATCTTAGATGAAGTATGTGTGCAAGCCACACATCTTGAAGCAAGGGGAAAGAACATTCGGGGAAGAAGGTAGTAAGAAGAAGCCATTCAAGGGTAAGGAAAAGAGATGGAAGGAAAATGGAAGGGAAAGAGTAATGCAAGCATCAAGAAAGAAGGGGAGAAAGAACTGCATGCGGACATTTTTCCAAGAGGGCATGATGAAGCCCAGCATTGGAAACTACATCACGAACTAAGGCCAAAGAAACCAAAAAACAGGGAAACAAAAGATGGTGCCACCACACAAAAATATTTTGGATCCGATTCGGAAGATAGAAAAAAATATTGTAGCCATGGTTAGCAAATGAAAGGAAGCCATAGCAAGTACTAGTTCCTAAAATAGTCACAAAAACCTCCCAAATGAAGACACATGGATAAAATTGTTCCACATGTTAAAGTTGGCTTCAAATCATACACAAAGATTGATGCATTGTTTTTGATAGTGGGTCACGAAGCAAACTTGATTTCGAAGACTTGGTAAAAAAATGTTAACCTTGAGACATACACATCATAAACCATACCCTTTGGGTTGGATAGTTAAGAGGCCAATTTACGGGTTACGAAAATTGCATAATTTGATTTGTTGTTATTGCAAACTTTGTTGATAAAGTCGAGTTAGATGTGGTTCCACTTGAAATTTCTGGGATTATCCCAGGAATTCCATATTTGTATGAAAGGAAAGTGGTGTTTTATCTCCATGAGAAATAATTTCATTTATTAAGGATGGGATGGAGTATATTGTGAGAGCTCTTCGCAAAAAACTAAATATTTCTTTAGTTAATGCAAGTAAAAATTTTGTGCTTCTCATGATCAAGAAAAAGGATGATGTTGACTATGAATATTTTGAAGGATGTGATGATAAATTAAAATCTGATTTGTTTGATATGGTATGTTAGCATGGTGAGATGTTTCAAGAACCAAGCAGGATTACCCCCTAAGAAGAATTGGCATGAAAATTCTGTTCTATAGCAGATATTCCTTCAAAACGTGACTGTTATTGTATTGCTCTGACCTGAAGTTTGGAAATCAAGAAGAGAAAATCCAAGAATTATTAGACAAAGGTATCATATGCCCATCTACTTCGTCATGTGGTTCACCAATTATTTTGCTACCAAAGAAGGATGAGACTTGGCACACATGCATAGATTTACGTACCTTTGAATAAAATCACGGTAAATAATCGCTAGCCACTCCCACACATTTGATGATTTGCTAGATCAGTTAAATTATGCAAGATATTTCACTAAGTTACGCTACAGTGGTTATCATTGATTATAATAGTTGAGGAAGACATTTGGGCATTATTTAAAACTAGACAAGGATTATTTGAGTTGGTAGTTATGCCATTCGGTCTAACAAATGCTCCAACTAATTTCATGAGAGTTATGAATGATGTACTAATACCATTTCTAGATGACTTCATTATTGTTGAATTATATGACATACTTATATTCAACAAATCAGAGATGAACATGTCATGCATGTCGGAAAGGCAAGGTACTTGATGTCTTGAAAAAGTGAAATTAATTTTTTTTAAAGATGTCAAAGTGTGAGTTTAGCGGGAACTTCTTTGGTGTATTTGGGACACATTGTTGGAGGAGGTGAGTTGAAGATTGACCCTTCCAAAGTAGAGGTCATTACGAATTGGCCCAATCCCAATATAGTTACGGAAGGGTAAGAATATTTCTTGGGGCAACACATTATTGGAGGAAATTCATTGCTAATTTTTCTTCCATTGCGGCTTCGCTACATGCATTGAAAAGTGTGAAGAAAGTCTTCCATTGGGGAGATATATGTGAAAATTCTCTTTGCGGTGTATTGGTTTATTTCCTCCTACTTGATTTAATTTATAGAAGTTATTCTCGAAGAAATTAGATTCACAAAATACTAAAAATAAACACAACTACGACCTACACATACGGATCATATCTTGAATAATTCACTCGTACGACAAAGTGACACATGGATTTTTGGAAATAAGTCCTCGGAAAAACACAAGCGGGAAAATTGGTTCGGTTGATATGAGGGTTTTTATTATCAAGTAGTTATGAGTACGGAAAATTTGGGTTCCAACCTAGGAAGCTTGTGAGAGAATAAAATATATAAAATCTACTGACTAACTTTGAAGATCAGTGCCAAATGTCTGACTAATCCACACCTTCAAATGATATTTATAGGACTGTTCTAGATGCGACCCTGAAACCTCGGCCTCGCCACGGGGCCCTAACGTTTTCCTTTGGAGGAGGCTGCGTCGGCATTTGTGTGGCTCTAGGAGGGCTTTCCGTCACCCTAGGAGGTCTCGAGGCCCTGTGTTGCCTCTGCTTGGCCATCGTCGACCCGGCGTGGTCCTAGGCTACGTAGTGTCTCTACGTTGTCCGTCTTGTCTTTGTGTGGCTGCGAAGCCTCTCGGCCTTTGTCCTTGTGTCGATTCCTCTTGCCTCTTGCTTTCTCTTGGCCACTGGAATCAAAATATTCCCTTAGCCAATACTAACCCTCATTGCGGGGAAATTCCCCGCTGGAAATTCTTGGCAGAACCCCGCCCTATAATTCAGGATCTATTCCTCGATTCTACAAAAATTGTGTATACCAATAACCCTCCAAACTATTTCTCTTATAATTTTTTGGTGAACCTTCAATGGCCGATATTAAATCATCCATCAATAGCTGAGATTAAAATACTACTTGATCCATGTGACGTAAGACAATTTGACACATGTGTTAATTAATTCACTTTAATTATTTTATTTTCTAAGTTAGACTCGGGGAAATCCATTAAAATTAATTAATTATTTGAATAATTTGAACACAACTTAAGAATTTCTCAAAATCCATTTAGGGGCCTTGTATATCAAGTGTACTCTAGTCCCTCCACAAAATTTGAGACCTATAGCACAATGATGCTACCCCAAATACACAAAATCTCAACCTCCCTCTTAGCGTCGGAAGTGTGCTCTAGCAAATACATCACACCATGCATTACAAGATCTTGATTACTTGAGGTCTATGCTATTGATGTAGCCTCCATCTCTTGAATTGTTTCTCTCTATACTATTGCCCATGCCCATACGGCTCACTCTCAAATTGTTTTTGCATCATCTTTGCCCAACTGCCCCTTGCTTGCTAGCTAACATGGCACCTTTCGATTCTTTGAAAGTAAGCAATTGAAAGGCTTTGCCTAATTTTTTGATAGACAAGTCAATTTTCCCTCCACCGAAGGTCTGCGGATGCGGGTCCGATGTCCCCTTGGAGACATTGTCATGCTGCAACAACATCTTTGTGTGAACCTAGCTACTCTTCGCTACTGAAATTCCCTCCCAACCTCTCACGCAGCTGCTGCCCTCTGAATCACCGGCCCCAACCCTCTTTATCTCTACAAATCCCTCTTTCGCTTCAATGTGGTTATACGCAACCATCTCTCGACTCATCTTGCTACCATCTTAAGGCTCCCGTAGCTCTATGTGATCCCGAAGTAGGGATGACTCAAGGATCTCGCCACTCAATACGGACACTCTATATATCCATGTCACCCCACATCTTTGCTCGTGTGCATGAGCACTCATGGCTGCATCATCATCGGATCCATCGTCATTTTACTCTGTAGCCTTGGAATCGAAAAGCACCTTTGTCCTTCTTCTTCGGACAACTGCGGCGAAATTACCAATATCACCATAATTAAAGCCCCAAACCTTGGAGGAGTCCTTCTTCTTCTTCCTTGCTTCTTTTCCCTTGATGCAAGGGTTGCATCCCTCCTCCTCTTATTTCATCACCCTGGCTGATGCTTCCTCCATTTTTTGGAATGCTTCTTGGTGATCTTGATCTCCTCTTGGTGGAGAATAGCCCACATATGTGCCCATGATGGTAACACTTCCTTCCCAAAATGCTTTGGACAAATGCTTCCCTTTCTTGGAGAGACAAAATTCACGGTGGTCCTCACTAGGATCCCTTCATGCAGATTAGCACCCCATACTTGACCAAAATTTTGGTCACGGTTGGCTTGAGTTTGAAGAGGAATGGATCTATCTCTTCACCCTTCATCATATGGAACATACACATATGATTCTCAAGAAGCATTCTTCTTTGCATAGAGCCTCCTTGGTAAATCACTTCCAAAGCTGACCACATGTCATGTGTTGTATTCTTTCTAGTCACATGAGGAATCACGTGATCCTTGATTCCATCTACGATCAACCTCTTTGTACGTGCTTGATTCTCTTCATACTTCTTGAGTGGATTTGCATCGGTTGGTACAAAAATTTTTTCTCTCTCTGCATGATCTTTAAGACCATACTCCTTCTAGGCGAGAGGATTACGGTCTTCCATATAACATAGTTGGACATGCCATCCAATATATCTTCATCCTAAGTCCATATCGAGCCATATTTTCTCATATACGAAGCAAACAATACTTCTCCCTGCGGATGCGGGTTCCTTGGTAACTAGAAACCCTATAGTGAGCGCTTCTTTTGCCAATATGACTTCCATCACGGAAATATTCTACCAAAACTCAAACGAACGGTATTATTCAATCCTCTTGATCGAATCTCATATTTTTTTGGCTCAGCGTTTTTTTTAATGTGTCTTCCTCCACCTTTGTTGCCTTGAATGGGCACAATTCTGCCCCTGTCAAATCTCTACCCCACTAGCCTTTCTTTGAATATTTGAAGCTTCTTTGCTTCCGGATCTTGGAAAAATTCTTTTGAAACGAGAGAAGTGACTAGAAAACATCCTCTGGTTGTTGATGTGGTTCTAGCACTACCGAGAAGTGGATTAACGTAACCCGGACTTGGGTGGCGCAATCCTCATATTACCTTGGGAAGGGTTTGCGTAAGCCTGGGGGTATGCAGGGCTTCAACCTTTGTCTCCTGGATCTACTTTCACTTGCTTTGTCAAGATGTCCTTTCCGGATGTTTCTACTTTATCACCTTTTCCTAACGAAAAATATTTCTTTAGTCGATTTGATGGAGATTGACTTGATGCCTTGCTCTGATATAACGAAAATTCTACGCAATATGTTAGTTTATTTCCTCTTACTTGATTTAATTTATACAAGTTATTCTAAAAAATTAGATTCGAGAGAAAATCTTGAAGATAAACACTGACTACAACCTACACACATGCAGATCATTTTAAGATAATTCATATTTGTAGTGACATGGATTTTTGGACATAAGTCCCCGGAAAAAACCCAAAAAGGGGGGAAAAACCCGATTTAGCGAATGTGAGGGTTTTTAATATTAAGTAGTTATGAGTACGAGAGAAAATTTGGGTTCCAACCTTGGAAAACCCGATAGAGAATAAAATATATAAAATTTGCTTAGCTAACACGGAGATGTAGTGCTAAATATTTGATTGAATCACACCCTCAAATTGGATTTACGGACTCGGCCATATCGGCCCTAGAAACCCTCAACGCTACTTCTAAAGCCCTAGTGTTGCCTGGAGGGCTGTGTCGGCCTCTCATTGGCTTTAGGAGGCTTGTGTCAGCACCTTAGGAGGGTATACATGCCTGTCTTGCCTCTGCGCGGTGTCGATAACACGCGTGGCCCTAGGCCCCCGCCTCTCGTTGTCCTATTTTCTGCGTGGCTGCGAAGCCTCTCTACGTTGTCCTTGTCGATGCTCCTCTTGCCTCTTGATTTCTCTTGGCTTACTGGAATTACAACATTCCCTTGGCCAATACTGCCTATTTACTTCGGGAAATTCCCATAAGTGTACTTGGAACCCGCCCTAAATTCGAGATCTATTCCTCGGTTCTACAAGAATTGTGTGTACAATTGACCCTCAAGCCTTTCTCTTAAAGAATTTCATTGAACCTTCAACAACCAATATTAAATCATCCATCAACATTTGAGATTAAAATATTGCTTGATCCATGTGACTTAATACAATTTCGGCACATGTGTTAATTAATTCACTTTAATTATTTTATTTTCCTATGTTAGACTTAGGGAATCCATTAAAAATAATTAATTATTTGAATAGCTTAATTTCTTGAAATTTCTCAAATCCATTTATGGGTCTTGTAGATCAAGTGTACTCTAGTCCCTCCACAAAATTTGAGACACAGAGCACAGCGATGCTACCCCAAATACACAAATTCTCAACACTCCTCTTAGCATCAGAAGTGTGCTCTAATACATCACACCATGCACATTACAAGATATTGAGTACATGGTCTGTGATGTTGATGTAACTTTGGTACCCTCCATATCTTGCACTATTTCTCTATGTACTACTTCCCATCTTTCACTTTCCTTGCCCGACATTGCCATCTATGCCTACGACTCCCTCTCGAAATTGTTGCATCACGGCTACTTATGTACTTTGTGTTGCTAGCTATTTTCTTCGCAAATCGATTGCTAAATTAAGCGAAAGACTCTGCAATTGTTTGACGAGACAAGTAAAGTTTTCCCTCCACCACTAAAGCTCTTTGGATGTTGAATCACATTGTCCCCTTGGAGAAAGTATCATGCTGTGACAACACTGCTAAATGGCTTAAGCCTGCTCTTGTTAATCCAAGTTGTCATTGATGGCAACCAGGTTGATGAAGGACTCCGAATGTGGATGTTGGTTCGATGTGATGGGACTTTGGTCACACAGCGAGTCTGAGGTGCTCGCATGTAATGGCCATAAGGCCCCACGAAGCACCATAACTCATGCGGTTAATTTGCCGACTGCTGATGCATTAATTCATTTCGCCTTGCCGGTTCACCACCTCGCTCCATCGGTTCAGAATTGATATGGCTTTCATTCTAGAGAATTTAGGCGGTCACACAATGGGCCCTACGCAACTCTATGTCTCTGTTTGTGGTGCATTTAGGCAGTATGCCGAGCCGAGTGTGCACCCAAAGCCCAGGCGTCGCTGCACCATTCTCGGTACATGCGGAAACTCTTCCGAGTTTTCACTTCTCGAAAGCATTTTTTGTAACCTTAACTCTTGTTTGCATTCTCTGATGTAGATTTTTTTATTGGTATTCCTCAATCTTGCTGCATATACTATGCAGCATCCCTTGCAACGCCTTTGTGGCGATGCCTCGAATTCGACATCGGATGAGATGTGGGTGAGGGCAACGGTCTCCTTCCCGCCCTCGCCCTTGCTAGTCCAACCTCTAACTCTTGGAAGGGATGACGATTGGGGCCTTCTTTTGGATTCTACACGGCGGAGGGCCGCACCTTGCATCATGAGGGCTCTCCTCTTGCTACGACTAAGTAGTCACTCCTCCATCCCTCCTGTGACTACTTCCACATTGTTCATGCTCCTGTCGACCCTAACCCTCCGCCGGACCTCACCGAGCGAAATTCCACTTCGCACCGCACCCTAGACAAACTTGTCCTCCTTTGCGTTGTTACCATTACCGTTTGTGGGAATTAACTATGCCAAGCAGGATACATGCCTGTCTTGCCACCACCACCTTGCCCTCAACCTCTCGGGCTAAAAATGATGTGTCCCGGTCTAATACGCCCCTTGGCATTGGGCAATCAACTTTGGAAAAGACAATGTACGCGGTGGGCTTCTTCGCTCAGAATAACACCCTAATAAGGACAATGCGAGAGGAAGAAGAAGTGTATGGATGCGAAATTGTGGAAGAGCAGAAATCTCCAATTCCGGATCAATGATTTGCAGTCTCCTTCGATACATCATGGTACGATTTCCATCTTCGTTGGAAAATTTTGGTTTTTTGCTTTCATCGGGTGTACAAGGCATGTAACACTACTATTTCTGTCTTTGTTAAATTAAAATGTGTCTGATATTATCTTAGGTTTCCATTTTAAGGGTGGTAAAATTTCTCTCTCGGGAAATGGTCTCACTCGGGCGATTCGGTTGTTTTTGTAAAAACGCGGACATCAAGCCGGTTCTCGGTACATAGGCGGGACTTGCGCAATTTTGTACTATTATGTTTCATAAATAAATTAGTTTGCGAGAAAAAAAACGAGGGTTGATGAAGGAGAAGCGAGACTATGACCCTATGATGAATAAGCCTAACAATGAAGATGACCTTGGAAACATAATTTTACTCTACTTTTATAAATAATCTGTAGAAAATTCTAATTTCCACCCGGTTTTCAGTTTTCGCCTTATTGCTCAAAATAATTAAATGCCCTTTCCCATATCCATACATTTAATAAAAATGGAAAATAAATTTCTTGAAAACACAAATTAAAATTTTTCGGAATGCTGAAAATGCGGAAATAAAATAACAGCGGTAACAAACGGTCATTCAACACACATCATAACTTAGTATTTTTGGTCAAGGTGACACGGAAAAACCCTACAACTCTTGGGAAAACCGGTTCCAGCTCCTTCTTATTTACGGAAAAATGCTTTTTACGAGTGATAGGGAAATATTCGGCAAAATAAATAATCAGCAAACAGAGACTTTTACAACTTATCTCTTTTTCCGTGCTTAACCACCGCCTCGGAAAACGTGCAAAGCTGACAAAATAGGAACAACAATAAATGCGTACATATTTCTCGATTTTAAATTGCCAAATAATAGCCTTAATGTTTGTTGTACGGTACATGCCTAGAAAAGCGTGCAAGCTGTCCAAAAATGCAACATACGATTTTACGCACGCTTCAGAGTAGTGCCAAAGGTACATCCACTTGCTTGTACGGCCTCCCTCAAATCTGCTCCTCGAAATACATGCAAATCTACAGTACCAATCTGTTTGTCTGGTGGCATGCGGCACATTGTACGACCTGTTTGTACGGCCTGGCTATGCGGCCCTTCTTTCTCAAAAATCGTGCCAAAAATATGCCTTGCTTTGTGTGCCGAAAATTTCTTGGTATCTTCTTGAAAATGTCTTATTTGAAATACGCAGCAGGTGTGTGCCAGGCTGTGCCTCCTTCTCTCCACGCAATCTCCCTTGCTCTCTTTCTCTCCTTCTCCCCAATCTGTACTCATGAAAGAGCCCAGACAGCCTTTTCCTCCTTTTCCTCCTTTGTAACCTAACCCTAGGTGACTTTTGAGGAATCCCTAAATCCAATGGGCGAGATAGATTGAGATCTGGGTACAAGGATTAAATGCTCATTAAATCTCACACTTTCTGTTTTAATTCACCCCATTTTAATAAAGACCCACTTAGTCTTTTATTTCCAAAGTCACTTTTCCTTTCTAATTTTATATTGACTTTATTTAAAGTCACTTTTAACTTCAGCCTTTAATAATAAGTCACTTTAAAATTAGATTTGACTTTATAACTTTATAAAGTCACTTTAGTAACTTTATCCTTAAGTCACTTTTAAATTAGATTTAACTTTATAAAAAATTATAAAGTTACTTTGAGAGAAAAAATTAAATTCTTTTGGACACTTTTCCTAGGCCAAAGATCAAAGCCTTGGGCAACCATCCTCGGTACCAAATTTCAACACTCCCTCTTATCGAGGAAGGTGTTCCTCACACACCATCTTGTCTACGAAGTGAACGCCTTTAGTGGTAAGGCTTTGGTAAGAATATACGCAACTTTTTTGCTCATCGATTGGGAATATACTCTGACTTCTGAGCTCCTTTTACGAACATAGTCTGCGATGAAGTGATATTTGATCCCGATATGCTTTTGACTTTGTCATGAAATACGGATTCTCTAGTGAGTTTTAATGCAACTACGATTATCACGGTAAATCATGAAGGTCTCAACGGTACGACAAATAAGCCAAACAACATCTTGCGAAGCCGGATGGCCTCACAACTAGCTGGGCGGGCTGCCATATACTTTGCTTCCATTGAACTCAGTACTCTTGTTGCTGCTTTCGTTTGAACCATGACTGCTTTCATAGGAACCCAACCCAAAACGACATGAAGTGCTCTTCTATCGGAAAGCACAACTTTGCCCAATCGGAATCGATTATGACTTTGCCAATCTCATCATCCCACCTTTTGTAGTCCGGAACCATAATCCTTGTCCCGCAAGTATCGCAAAATGTGTTTTGCGACACCAGTGAACCTTCCTAGGCTCACACATAATCGACTCATCGTGTTGAGCGCAAAACAAATATACGGTCTGGTGTTGACCAAATACATCAAGGAACCAATCGGTACCCGTACGTACGATGTGGGATCCACCAACTCGGAATCCGAAGCATGAGAAGCTTCTTCCGGTTGGTGATCATCGGTGTCGACATGGGTCTACAATCCTCCATGTGGGATACGCAAGGATGTCGCAATATCGCTTCCCCCATCCCCGGAAGAAATGCCCCTCCTCCTGCCACACCTCCAAACCCAAAAAGTAATGCATCGAGTCAATGTCCTTCATCTCAAACTCAACGCAAGATCTCTCTTGCGGTGCTGCATAGGTCTCTCTACACCTTAATGACTAAGTCATCCACATACGGCCTTTTTGAATGAGAGGCTCCTCACTATGCAATATAGTAAAGGTCGGTGCTGTCACTCTTTGTGAAACCCATCTTCTGCAAGTAAATATACATCCACCAGGTACCAAGCTGCGGGAGCTTGCTTAGGGCCATAAAGGAGCCTTCTTCGGTACGCACACATAGGACTCAACCCCATGCACCTGCATCCTATGGCTGCTCAATGTACCTCACCTCTTGTGTAAACCATTGAGAAATGCGGTCTTCACATCCATGCGGTGGATCTTCAACCCATCTCTGCTGTATCGATATAATGGAGCGGATCGAAGTATGTCGAGCCACGAGAGCGAAGGTCTCCTCATAATCAATTCCCTCTACACAGGGAGGAACCCTCTAGCCTGAAAACCTTGCTTTGAGTTTCTCCAATGCTGCCATCTGTGACATGCTTTACCTTGTAAAGCCATCTTGAAGTAACCACGGATTTGCCCTCGGGGCCTCGGCACCACCTCCCAAACATCATTTCTTCATGATAGAAGAATATATACCATGGCCTCTCTCCGGACCCTGGCACAGCTGTTTGCCTCCTCATAGCTAGAGAGCTCGAGTCAAGGATGCGGTAGCCATTGCCATGTAGCTACGAAGCCTGCAATTGATGCCCCGCTCCTCTCAATGAGCACTCTTGGGCGCCGACGCGGTGTGGCATCTCTCGAGGTGTCTAAAGCCACTTGGGCTTCCTCTTCCACAGTGCACTTCTCTATGGGAGAATAAAACTCCTCCTCCTCAACATCGGGCAGACTCCGGTATGCATCTCTCTTGTCCTCCTACTTGCTGAACTTTGTAGATGTTGGTGCGTGTGGTAATCATCGGTGGACTCCCCGGGGTGAACTACTGCGGCTGGTGCCTTTCTGCGTCTTTGCCCATAGCTCCACCCCTACGACTGCGCGAGCCACTCCCCGAAGGACCCCGGCATCGTCATGGATCGCCGCCAGGATCCCTCCTAATCCACCCTTGCTGGATAGTCCTACCCCGGCGGCTCGGCCCCGCTCACGAGGGTACGAGTGCAGAGTCCGGTCTGTCACGTGACCTCTAAGGCCACTGTCCTCCTCGAACTTCACATCCGCTTTGACAACAACTTTCCTACCAACGCGAGGAATGTAAATCCGAAAGGCCTTGGAGGTCTGCCTTGGCCCACAAAGATGCCCTTCTCTGCGGGGTGGGCTCTAGTTTGGTTCTCTTCTCCTTGGGTATGTAGGAGTATGTCATGCACCCAAGATACGAAGATGACCCTTATCGGGCTTCTTCCCGGAAAAAGCCTCCTCCGAAGTCATGTGCCCCAAGGCACGATGCGGACTCTGTTAAGTAAATAGGCATGTTGCGAACTATGCCCACAAAACAGTGGCCACGATCATGTAACATGACTGGCGGCCTCGATGGATGCGGTTCTTCACTCTCCGCAACCCCCGATTACTGTTTCGGGGGTTGTAAGGAACAGTGAGCTCCCCTCCTAATACCTCCGCCACAATAGTCAACAAACTCTCCAAGGGTGTACTCTCCTCCATTGTGCGACCTCGGGGACAGTCTTGGGCTTTGTCTGTGTCTCCACAAGAGCTACGAACTCCACGAAACCGCTTGAAGACCTCACTCTTGGTCTTCAAGAAATAAATCCGAGTCCTCCTGGAAGTGATCATCAATGAATAACACATAGTACTCATATCCACTCAAGGAAACATGAGACTGTCAGGCCGCTCACATCGGAATGAATCAAATCAAGTATCCCACAGTCGCTACTGCTACATCGCTGTGCAGGAAAAGGGGACTGGCAAACTTGCCCACGCCGCATCCTGCGCAAGTATCAAAGTGATCGATGCGAACTGCAGCACCTGTAGTGATCTCCCGCAAAGTCCTCAAGGCTCCATGATGCGCCTGTGCCCCATCCTGCGGTGCCAAATCTCTCTGCTTGCTGAAGCGCTAGCTGCAACGCCGGTACCTCTTTTGCTCAATGCCAAAGGTAAAATGCAAACTTGTACACCTTTGCATGGCGTACACCTATCCTCTAGGCTGAATCGGTGAGTGCCTGAGATACATCAACACTGTCCTCCCACGAATAGTATCTCATATCCTCTGTCCTCCAAAGTGAGATGGATATGAGGTTCTTCCCCTCATCCACGGCACATAAAGAACATCGACACCTTCAAGGGAGGTTTGGACTCCCTGCGAAATGTCAATGTTCCCCTGCACGCTAACTCTAACAACTACTGTCATCACCGAGTACTACCTCTACATCGGTGCCACTCTCTGAAAGCTGCGAGAAGTACTCACGGACTCCTGTCATGTGACGTGAAGCCCCACTTGTCCACATACCGGATACCGAAGATGCTCAGCTAATCGAGAAATGCATCTTTCCTACGAATCTCTATAGCGAGATAATCCTGCACTAGAAGACTCACACGCAATGAACCCAAACTCCTGGTCAAAGCGATACATAAAAGTCCTCAACCTCTGCCCAGTACTTCATGCTACGGATTCTTCCCCTTCTTCTTCTTCTTCTACGGACACACAATGCATAGTGTCCCATCTTGACAATTCCAACACTTCACTTTGGAATAGTCATTTACCAACGAGTTATCCACCATTTTACCTTTACCTTTGCCTTTGCCCCCACCATTGCTTGTGGGCTTGCTTCTTCCCTTTGCCCTTCTTGCGTCCGCCAGGTGCTACATCCTCATCTGCTCAGCAAGGCGGCTTGCATTTGCCCCAAGGCGGGCAACACCTGCGATCTCTGTACGAATGCAATCATCCCAAAACCTCTCCCATGTGGGAAGGGTCTCACGTGCACAAACCCCATCGGCAGTTCATCCATGAGCGGGGAGGCCATTCACGCTGCAATCCCGCACCAACTCGGTGGGAGGAATGGCGTCTCAATCGCTGCCAACTCATCTCTCACATTAGTACGCGAGATATCCGGTACACTGCTCCGGTCTTAGCCTTAATTTTTTTCTTGACTTCTCCTTGAGGACCATTTTTAAGGTTCTCATTGGTACTGCGAGTAGAGGATTTGGTCAATCATGACCACATCTCATGGGCATTTCTCTTTCCTCTCACATGAGAATGCAATGGTCCTTGATTCCGTCTAGAATCGATCTCTTACCCTTGTTGTTCTTTACGTTATGTCTTGTAGGCGAGAACGGGGATCGGTAGGCACATTAACGGTGGCGTAATGGTATGAACCATGATATCCCGGACTTAGCCTCCCTCGAATGCTACGCATTCTCTCCTTCCAAGCTCTTGTAATTTGTCCCATCCGACTATCCTCCACCCTCAATCCCAAAGACATCCTGTGTCCTAAAGCTGAAAAATAACAACTGCTTTGTGGTAAAGATAAAAGCTGGCATTTGTGAAAAATCGACTTCTTTGGAATTTTACGGTGAAAAATCGACGGTGTAATTTTCCTCGCCCCAGCATCCCCAAAGCACCCTTGGCCTCAAGCTACGATACCATGTAGAAAATTCTAATTTCCCACCACGGTTTTTCAGTTTCGCCTTATTACTCCAAAATAATTAAATGCCTTTCCCATATCCATACATTTAATAAGTACCGGAAAATAAATTTTCTTTTAGCTTACAAATTAAAATTTTTTCGAGAATGAAAATGCGAGAAATAAAATAACGGCGGTAACAAGCAGGTCATTCAACTTTTTTATCCATAACTCGGTATTTTTGGTCAAGTGACCCTGGAAAAACCCCTACAACTCTTGGGGAAAACCGGTTAGAAAACTCCTTCTTATTTACGGAAAAAATGCTTTTTACGGTGATAGAAATATTCGGCCAAAAATAAATAGTAGGCAAAACGAGACTTTTACAACTGTCTCTTTTCCGTGTGTACCCCGCCTCGGAAAACGTGCAAACGACAAAATAGGAACAGCAATAAATGCGTATAGATTTCTCGATTTTCATGCCAAATAACAGCCTTAAATCTTGTTGTACGGTACCCTCGACGCCGTGCAAGACGTCCCAACGTCTGTTGTCTGATTTACGCATGAAATGCGTGCGAAAAGGTACATCCACTTGCTTGTACGGCCTCCTCGAATGCGCTCCTCGAAGTACGTACCAAATGCGGTCAGGTACGATGTCTGGTGGCGTACGGGCGATGTGTATTTTCTTTGTCTCGGCCTAATTGTGCGGCCCTTCTTCCTCGAAAAATCGTGCCAAAAATACGCAGCAGCACATTGACTGCTAAGGCTATTTGGTGTCTTCTTGAAAATGTGTCTTTGCTTGAAATGATGCCTTGGAATGTGTGCCAAGGCTGAGCACATCCCCTTCTCCTCACTTTGCCAATCTCCCTTGCTCTCTTTCTCTCCTTCTCCCAATCTGCTCATGAAAGAATGAATGACCTTTTCCTCCTTTTCCTCCTTTAACCTAACCCTAAGTGACTTTTGGGGAATCCCTAAATCCAATGGGTAGGAATAGATTGAGATCTAGGGCTGAGATTAAATGCTCATTTAAATCTCACTTTCTATTTTTAATTCACCCCACTTTAATAAAGACCCATAGTCTTTTAACATTTCCAAAGTCACTTTTTCCTTTCTAATTTTATATTGACTTTATTTAAAGTCACTTTAACTGATAACTTTATCACTTAAAGTCACTTTAAAATTAGATTTGACTTTATAACTTTATAAAGTCACTTTAGTAACTTTTATCACTTAAGTCACTTTTTAAAATTAGTTTAACTTTATAAAAAATTATAAAGTTACTTTAGGAAGAAAAATTAAATTCTTTTGGACACTTTTCCCTAGGCCAAAGATCAAAGCGCAGAACCACATCCTCTGATGCCAAATTTCAACATAATCAAGGTCGGTGATAAAGGAAAAATATTTTGAACACCTTGGGAGAATATTTATACATTAAGTTGTATACCATATTATAAAGCATAATTTTAGCTTTCCAACGAGCTATTACTTGGCCAAAATCTGCTGGTGATTTGAAAGTTGTAATTTTTCACCCCCTCTCGGTGTTCTAACCATTAGAGAATTTTTGAGGTCTAAGCGGCCTCTGAAATGTACAATCAAAATTCGCGTTATGAGAACCAATCACATTTAGGGGATGACATCATCCCTAATGGTTGAGGTGGCATTGCTTGAGTTAAAGGTAATTACTTGTCACATTCTCAATGGTAGATAATAAATCATGGTTAACCACGGTAGTGCTCTAAGTACTTTTAAGTCAAAGTAAAGTACTCATAATAAATGTCATTTCACACTTTTTGAATAAAATTCATACATAAAATAATATATTACATTTATTATATTATTTTTATATAGTACATTAATTACATATTATTATACAATTTAAATAATATAAATTTTAATTAATAACATATTATATAATTAAGAATTTATGAATTTATATTTATATTTTATTTTAAATTATTTAAGTACAAAGGACAAATGCATTAGTTGTTCAATGATAATGAATTTTCTTGAAACACTCATTCTTATTTATAGTCACATCAATACAATTTTTTTATTAATTTTATTTTGGTACAACTTTTGAATTTAATTTAACCATGGTTACATGGATTGTGGTACAAAAGTGAATTACAAATTCATAAATATTGTTTTATTGATTTAGCTATTATTTTATTGCCTTTCCTTAGGAGGCCCATTTTAGACCTCAAAAATTCCCCTAATGAATTGGTATCGAGCTAGTTTCTTCATTATTAGCCTAACGAAATTTTGGAAGAAGGATTCTTAGGCACAATGAAGGACATAGAATCAACGAGGGAAACTCCCTATTTGATGGAACAAATTTTAGTTTTGGAAAAATAGGATGTCCTACTATCTAATGTCTCTTGGCCTTGAAGTATGGCACTCTTGTTTTGGATGGATACAAAGCTCCTTGGGTCTTCAAAATTTGATCTAGATGAAAGAAAATCCTACATTACTAATGCCCAAGCTTTAAATTCCATCACTAGTGGAATCACCGATTCCAAATTTACGAGTCATGAGCTGTGACTTAACGAAAAAGTATGGATAAATTGGTTTTGCTATATGATGGGGACTCCAAAGTTAAGAAAGCAAAGCTTCAAACCTATAGAAGACAATTTGAGGTACGAAAATGGATGATGAAGAAGATATTGCATCATACTTCCTCAAAAGTAGTTGAAATGGTTAACTCTCTTAAAGGACTAGGGGAAAATATTGAAGAAAGCACCATAGTTCCAAAAAATATTGAGATCACTTCCTGACGATTCGACTCCAAAGTAGAGTGCGATAGAAGAAATGAAGGACCTAGATACTCTCAAGATGGATAGAACTTCATGGAATTATTATTGCCTATGAGATGAGGAAAGGGATCCCAAATTTCAGAAAGCGACTTTCAAAGGCTCGAAATCTACAAAAAGGAGGAAAAGGATGGAATTAAAAGAACGATGAATCGGATGCGAAAACGAGTTGGCTCAATTTATACGAAGACTAAAAGGGGATCTAAGCTAAAACGTAATTTTCTGTTATTTGTTTCAATTGTGGAAGAAATGAGTCATTACATTGCAAGATGTCCTCAAAAACATGATAGTGATGATGAAAAGGACTCTAAAATTGATGTACAAGAAGAAAGGGTTTAATAAGAAGAAATTCTTCTCTAAACAAGATGATCGATGAAGATGAATTCGTAGTCATAAAGGAAATCAACTATAAATGTGCATCGGTACAAAGAAAGCAATGATGAATCAGATGAGGAAATTAATTGGTAGACGAAAACACTATTCATGGAATTTGCAAATGATGATGACTCAAAAATAGAAAATGAAAGAAACATGGATAGTTTGCTAATAAGTTCCATTGAAGAAAATGTGAATCTACAAGAAAGGTAATTTCTCTCAAAATAGAAAGAGAGGAAGCAAAAGAAGGGAATACTTATTGAACATCAAGTTAAAAGAGAAGGATGATATACGCAGAAAAACATGGAAAATTTGAAAAAAAGTGTCCCTAAGAGAAAGGAATTGGAGCAAATCAAAAGGGTTGGCAGCTCTCTAATTCTTGACAACATTCTTAACACTCAAATACCTCAACATGACAAGTCTATAATTGGTTTCAAAGAGGAGAATCATCAAGTACAAAGAATAACCTTGGAAGTTATCTTGATGTACTCTCTTGCCATCCAAAAGAAGAAAATTCATCTGGGGTAAAGGTCACATCCTAAAAACCAAGATTTGAAAGAGAAACTCCGAGAAGAATGTTGATTCAAACTGGATACTACAACGAGGTATCAAACTATTTTTCTTGGGCATTGTTACAATTGTAAAACATTTGGGCATCAAGCTAAGCATTTACCTGAGCTCATAAGATTGAAGCTTCAAGATTGAATAAGTCAACCAAACCAATACAAGTAGGCCTAAAGAGCAAGAACAAATCAAAACTTACAATTCCTTTGATCCTTTGGCTAATTTTGATCCATCTGCTCATTATGTGATGATTATCATCATAATGAACAATTCCCTCTAAAAAGGAAAAAGCTAAAAACATAAATCTCAAAACTGATAAATGTGGCTAGCTCTGTGTTCATAGTGAAGAAAATCATTGGTTCGTGGATAGTGGATGCTCAAGAAATATAGCCAATTGACCAAAAAGAAGTTTATCTCATTGAACAAGAAAAATGAAAATGTATCCCTTGGAAGTGGATACTGCTAAAATCACTAGAAAATGGAGGCTGCTACCCTTGTCGATGGACTAGGAAAGGCTCAAAATACCTTGCTAGTAGAAGGGCTCAAACACAATCTCTTAAGTGTCGGCCAGTTGTGACCAAGGACATAATGTTGTCTTTAGTACAAAAAATTGTGAAATAAGGGCTAGATCCTCGGAAGAGCTTGTGGAAAAGGAGTAAGAACTCCAGGTAATGTTTACATTCTCGGTAGAATCCAAGAAGATAAATGTTACTTAAGTCAAACAAATGAAATTTGGTTATGGCACAAGCGATTGGGGCATAAAGTTTTGACGACCTAGTCGAATCAGCAAAATAATTCGGTAAGGGACATTCCAAAAATGTGCAAACCAAATCAAGTTGTATGTGGCCCATGCCAACATGGAAATAAAACCGAGAACTAGCCACAAAACGAGGTTCTCAACATCAAAACCTTTGGAAATCATTCCTGCAGTTGTAGATGTTAGAACTCCGGCTCTTGAGGTGAAAAGGTACTTCCTCTATTTTTTGATGACTATACTAGAATTATGTGGATATATTTCATAAAATATAAATACGACATTTGAGTTTTTTAAGAATCTTAAAGCTCTCATTGAAAATGAAAATATTCTAAGATTAAATGTCTTAGAACGAGATGGATGAGGATAATTCACTTCAAAAGAGTTTGATAAATTCTGCAAAAGAGCACGGAAATCGAAAGAGAACTTTCTACTACTAGGACACCCCCGGCCAAAATGGAGTAGTTGAAAGAAGGAACCGAACCATTCAAGAAATGGTTAGGACAATGCTACTAGCGACTGATTTGCAACCAAAATTATGGAAGAAGCGGTTAGCTGTGCCGATTTATACCTTAAATCGAACTCAGGCGAGAGCAAATAATGAAAAGACTCATATGAATTATGGAAAGGAAGACCTCCTTCGGTAAAATATTTCGGAGATATTTGGAAGCAAATGTTTCATAAAAATAAATGATGACTCACCGAGGTAAGAAATTTGATTTAGAAGCCGACAAAGGAATATTTCTTGGTTACTCACTTGAGCCAAAGCTTACAAATGTTACAACAATCGTTTACGAAGAATAGTGGAAAGCATTGATGTGAATATTGATGAATGCCTTCCATACAAAAGAATTGAAGATCATGAAGTTTAGTCTATTCTTTGAACAAAGTGAAGAAGAAGAACACGAAAGAAAAGGAGAATAGAGAAGAATCTCAAAGTGAAACTCAAAATGAATATTCACAAACTCCCTCTGAAGATCAATTTTGTTCAAAGATATCATCCGGAAAGGAACAAGTCATCGAAATATGGATGAAGGAATCCAAACTTGAAGAAGAATGATAAGCACCCCAAGAAAAGATGATGTGACTCTGTTATCTTTAATAGAACTTTGAAAATTTTTCTCAATAAAGAAAAGATCCTTATTGGATAAAGGCCATGGAAGAAGAAATGTCTCAAATCGAAAAATGTGAGACTTGGGAACTAATGCCTAGCCCAAAAGATAAAAATATAATTGGAACAAAATGGGTATTCAAAAAACAAGATAAATGAATATGGAAAAATCATTAAAAATAAAGCCTGATTTAATACGCAAAGTGCTAAGCAAATTGGAAAATTGACTTGAAGAAACCTTTGCACCGGTAGCTTCAAGATGGAAGCCATAAGAATGTTTTTGGCATTTAGTTGCTCAAAGGATTCAAGGTTTATCAAATGGATGTAAAATCAACATTCACGAATGGAGATCTCAAGAAGGTTTAGATGGAGCATCTAGAAGGATTTGATCTTGTTGAAGGAAACGGGTGTATGCAAGGCGAAAAAGGCCTTGTATGGATTAAAACAAGCCCTAGAGCATGGTGTGCAGTTGGATCACTATACACAACAAGAAAGGTTCAAAAGGGAGTGGCGGGTAGCAATCTCTGTGAAGATGGACAAGGGAAAACTGCAGTCACTCTTGTTTATGTTGCTGATCTAATCTTTTTGCGCGTGATGAAGAAATGAGCCATGAATTTGCTTTCTAAATATGTCTAAAATTTGAGATGTCAATGATTGGTGATTTGTCTTACTTTCTTGAGCTAAATATCTAAAACTTAAGTATGTTTATATCTCGGAAAAATATCTTAAAGACAAGCTTAAAAGATATGGGATGGAAGATTGTGCACCTATGAAACCTGCAGTAGCTATATTGTAAATTAAGCAAAGACGATGATACCCCTCAAATAGATGCAACTCTTTACGGATCAATAATTGGAGCTCTTCTATACTTATTTGCTACAAGAACAAATATTATGCAAGCGGTAGGAATGGTGGAAAGATTTTAGTCAAGTCCTAAACAATCCAATCTGGCAATTTGTGAAAAGGATTCTCGGATATACGAAAGGAATGAATGATTTTGGTCTTTGGTATCTTGAAATTTAAGTCTTATTATGATAGCTTATACACATGATGCTTATTGGGCGGAAGCGTGGATGATTTAAAAAGTACCGGTAGAAATGCATTCTTTATGGGAGATTGTCTTGTATCTTGGCTCAACAAAAGCAATCATCTATATCCTCTCTACGGTGGTGAATATATAGTTGTTGCTAATTGTTGTACACAGATTACTGTGGATGAGGAAGCCTTGAAGGATGTACGACATAGAAAACTAAGCAACCAATTACTATTTTTTGACGACAATACTGAGTGCCATCGGTCTTTCAAAGAATCTAGTGATGCACTCAAGAACCAAACATATTCAATAAAATACTACCACTTTCTCCATGAAAAATGCGCCCCGAACACAATATCGGGTTGGAATACATCAACACAAGAGAAAATTGCGGATATCTTTTCAAAACCCCTTCCATGAGAGGCATTGGTATCTTCGCCAAAATATGGGGGTCATTGCTCTTGCATCATTAAATTAAGCAGCCTCTCGGTACATTATGTTAGGGGGAGCAACATGACGGGGGGTAACGGAACCCCGTGCCATTGATGTCAAAGGAGGAGAAGAATATTTCCATAAAATGACAAGGGGTATATTGTTAATCCAAGTTATCATTGATGGCAACCGAGTTTGATGAAGGAGAAGCCGGACATGACCCTATGATGAATAAAGCCTAACAATGAAGATGACCTTGGAGACGAAATTTTACTCTCGGCACATAAATATTCAAGGTCATTTATAAAGGAAAATAATGCCTAAAACACATGGAGGAATCTTTATACATTAAGTTGTATACCATCTTATAGAAAGCATAATTTTAGCTTTCTAATGAGCTATTACTCGGCCAAAATCTGCTAGCGGTTTGAAAGTTATTAATTTTTCAAGTTAACGATATATTTTTTTGTTTTGAGCCGACCCTTAACCCAGGGATACGGTCGGCCTCCAAACAAGGTCATGTCTTTTGTTGCAAGAAGACTATATATGTGTTCATGCTGTTTATTTGACACGGTTTTGGAGAACACAACACGTTACTCGGTTAACAAAGATACCAGAGACTTAGTTCACACCTTGCAGACTGGCAGAGAGGATTTTAAAGCCAGGACATATGTGATAAAGCTTGACTGCTTGTTAGTATTATCTCTCTATACGAAAGCTATAGGAATTTTGTCCTTCTAACACTTTCAAGCCTATATTTTGAAATGTTTTTGTAGCTCCAAACATTACGAGATCACCATCGGACGCCAGGTATTGCGTAGCTCGGACATTTTGAGATCACCCTTCGAGACTATGGATTTTTGTGGCTCGGAACCTACTATAACTCTAAATGTTCACTCTTGTTGTGACCTGGGCATATACATAAAGGACTATTTCGGGCTTGTATAAAGGTGTCTCAGCTCGAGATACGTGAAGGGATAATCTGTGGTATTTGGATTGAAAAACAAACAAGTGGGGAGGGCCCAGCGGTTACATTCTCGGGACAAGATTGTGATTACAACATTAATTCATAACTAAGTACATTCATATTTTTAGTGGAGGAATAGCTACAACACCGGATAGTCCAACACTTTGAGATAATTGTGGTGTGATCATTGTTGCATATGCGATTGATGGTGGAGGCCTAAATATTGAAGGACCCTAGACAAAGAATAGAGGAAGGGCTTTGAACATAGGATAGAAAGAAAGCTTGAAGCTTCAGAGAAAACAAAGCAATAATACATTGAAGAAGCATTAAGGCATTGGATAGTGGAACTTTTGGAAAAAGTTGAAAGTTGAGATACGTGAATGAGTGAAGAATTAAAGGCTCAACCTATTGAAGACATCTTTGGGCGGGTATCATAAATCTTGTTGAAGACACTTATGTAAGTACATCTCGATTTTCTCTCCTAAAGATTTCGAAGGATTGGTGTCCTTGGAGTAGGAGCTCTAAACACTACCTTTGCGTAAACCCGGCTACTGCGCGCGCTAAGAGTCATCGGCCTCTGTCACGCCTGTTGCCTACGCATCACGCTACTCCCTCTTTATCTCTACATCTCCCTCTTCTGCTTCCAATGTGGTTTATATTCAACCATCTCTTGACTAATCCCGCTACGAGTCTTGACTCCCACCTTGGCTCGTATGTGATCCAAGAGTAGGGGTGACAAGGATCCCGCCACTCAATCTTGGACACTCTATATATCCATGTCACCCTCTTCTCTAGAGGTGCGTGAGAACTCATAGGTAGGATCATCATTGACCATCATCATTTCTTTCTTTGACCTCCAGAATTAAAAGCTCCTTTGTCCTTATTCTTATGACAATTGGAGAAATGACCAAGATCACAACAATTAAAACCTTAGAACCTTGAAGAGGTCCTTCTTCTTCTTCCCTTGCTTCTTCTCCCTTGATGCAAGGGCTGAATCCCTCCTCCTCCTTAACCTTCCTCTAGCTGAACCGCTTCCTCCTTTGTTAGACTACTTCTTGGTGATCCTCTGGATCTCCTCTTGGCGGAGAATAGCCCACACATCTTACCATAATAGTAACACTTTTGGAGTAATTCTCTTGGGAAAAAAATTTCCCATTCTTGAGAGACAACATTCAAGGCCTTTCTCACTAGGAGCGCCATCACGGATTAGCAACCATGCCAATCGGTTGGTCACAGGATGACTGATACACGGAGAGGAATGGATCTATCTCTTCACCCTTCATCATCTAAAACATACACATACGATTCTCCAAAGGAAAATTCTTCTTTTCACGGATCATCCTTGGTACATCACTTCCCAAGCCCAACCACATGTAATGAACTATATTCTTACCAATCATGAAGACCACGTGATCCTTGACTTCGTCTATGATCAACCTCTTTGTCCATGCTTGATTGTCTTCACTTCTCTCTTGAGTGAATACGCATTAGTTGGTACAACAACGACTTTCTCTGCATGATCTTTGAAGACCATACTCGTCGGGCGAGAGAATTGTAGTCTTCTGAATACCATAGTTGGACATGCCATCCAGTATCTTGATCCTACGATCCATATCGAGTCATATTTTCTCATATCTGAAAATATTACTTCTCCCCTCTCGATCTAGGTTTCTTGGTATTCCAGAAACCCTCTGGTGGCTTGTTTTACAACTTTTACGCAAAGTGTCTTCCCTCACTGGAAATCTTGTGTAACTCAAACGAGATAGTATTCTTGGGTCACCACGATTGATATCGAATATGTTGGTTCTTATCTCTTGAATGATACAACTTTGTATTCATCCCACCTTTTTGACTTAGTTAGGCATAATTCTGCACCTACGAGAATCTCTACCCCACTGACAACTGCCCGAATATGTAGACACTTCTTTCGGATCTTGGGGAAATATTCCTCGAAATAAGAGAAGTGACCCAGATAGTGTCCTCTGGTTGGCCAACGCAGTCTAGTGCTACTCGAAGTGGAATACGCCTTTATATTTCGGGTGATGCGGTCCTTACGCTACTCTAGGAAGGGTTTGTGTAAGCCTATATAGGTCTTTTGCATCTTGACCATGTATCCTGAATGTTGCTTTCCCTTCTTGTCAAGATGTCCTTTAGAATCTTACTGGCTTCTTTCCCACCCGGCAGAAAAAAATTTCCTTCGACAGATTTTAAGATTACGACCAGTGTTCATCACTCTCCTTACACTTGTAAAAATTATTTAATGTATTGGTTTTATTTCACTCCTACTTGATTTAATTTATACAAGTTATTCTCGAAATTAGTTAAAAAATACCGAAAACAAACACAACTACGGACTACATGCGGATCATTTATTGAATAATTCAATCAATACAACAAAGAAGTGACACATGTTTTTGGACGCAATTCCCCGAGAAAAACCCAAAGCGGGAAAAGGCGGGTTCGGCGGATATGAGGTTTATTATTAAGTAGTTCTAAGTGCAAAAATCCCCAGGTTTCCAACCTTCAAAAAACACAGTAGAGAATAAAATATATAAAATCTACATCTAACCTAAATATCCGGTGCCAAATATCATTTGATCCACCCCCTCAAATGGGATTTACAAGACTTAGCCGGATACGACCCTAGAAACCCTCGGGGCTGTACGAAGCCCAAGCGTTACTCTGGAGGGATTGCGTCGTGTTGTATGGCTCTAGGAGAACTGTGTCACCCTAAGAGGGTCTACGCTACCCCTGCGCTTCCTCTGCTTGACGTCGACCCAATGTAGCCCTAGGCTGCCCTGCTGTCTTTTGTCTCTTGTGTTGTCCCTACTACTGCGTGGCTACGAAGCCTCTTTATGTTGTCCTTATGGATTATCCTATTGCCTCTTGCTTTCTCTTGACGCATAATAAAAAAATTACCTTGGCCAATACTACCCCCTCAACTGCGGAAATTGAACCGAAATCCTTAGCATAGCCGCCTAAATTCAGGATCTATTCCTCATTTCTACAAAAATTGTCTGTAAAGCGGCCAGCCTTTCTCTTATACTTTTTCGTTGAACCCTTCAACAAATTTGAGATCAGAGAAATACTACTTGATCCATGTGACTTAGGAACAATTTCAGCACATGTGTTAATTAATTCACTTTAATTATTTTATTTTCCTAAGTTAGACTTAAGAGTACGTTAATAATTGTTGTTGAATAACTTGAACAAAACTTGAAATTTCTCAAATCCATTTATGGGTCTTGTAGATCAAGTGTACTCTCGTCCTCCCAAAATTTGAGACCCTATAGCACAACTAATGCTACCCAAATACACAAAATCTCAACATACGTAGCATTGAGGTATTATCTGTAATACTGTCTGCGATGCATTACAAGATTTTGAGTACTTGTTCTGTGATGTTGATGTGTGGCATGCTACCACTCCATCTACTACTGCTGCTACTCTTTGTATTGCTGCCCATGCCACTACCAACGACACTACCATGTTCGTACTACAACTTCCTCTTGAATTGCGCATCATCTTGCTCTTAGCTATTACCACCTTCAAGCTAGCATACAACTCGATTGTTGAGAAGTAAGAAAGCTGAGAAAAGATCTACCCAATTGTTTGAAAAAAACTCCAATTTTCCCTCCTTGCTGATTCTGCGGATTTTGATCATGAGTTCCCCTTGGAGACATTGTCATCTTTGCTGTGCTGCTTGCGTGAACATTCTTTCTGCCTTTATTGAAGTCCCATCATCCTCTCTGCACTACTACCTCGATGTTGTTGTTGCCCTCACCATCCTGTTGCTCCCTCTTTAGCTCTACATCTCCCTCTTCCACTTCAATGTGGTTACTGTGTTGGGCAGAAATAAGGTACGTTTCACCCTATTATTTATTGTGAATTATTATGTACTTCTATTAATTTTCCCTCATCTTAGCAATAAAGGAAAGGGAATTAATGTAAATTCAAGACAAAATGAGCTAGCATTAAAAGGAATGGGAAATTAACTTGCTGTTATCTTTATTAATAGGGAAACAAAGTAGCTGAACTTGATAAGCTGAAAGACAACTAACAAGAGAGGAAAATAGGATCATGATAGCTCCCATGAGCGACGGAGAAGATGGAAAGGCACATTCACGCTTGGAGGACTCAAACGACAGCCATGAGTGGCAGGATCCCATATGGAAAGGACCCGTTACCACTATTGAATCCACCTTTAAAAAGGTTGAAAAACAAGATAGATAGATCTACATAGAGATTTTCTCGTAATAGATGTATTGGGAAATAATTACTAGTTATATTAAGTAATGTATTAATATCTAGCTTAATAAATATTTTGGCGTTTTTGAATAGTCAATATTTGAGTTTTCCTTAGCGGTATACTTAAGTGAATTTGGGTCTAGCCCTAGGATTTTCTACTGTACTTACGCTGCTATACGTTTAATTACATAACACTGCATTTCCGGTCATCTAATGCATTTCATGAATATCATTCAATTGGTTAAATTGTGAACATAAGATGCTACGTCTTTTGCTTTCATTAGAATAGTTCATCATTCATGATTTCTTGCTTACAATCAATGTTTTCTTTCATTGTTTGGATGCTTTCATCATTTCCCAATGCTTTTATAATCGTTTGATTAGTTTATATTTGTTGTTCAATTATGTATATAGTTAAAGTTGGATCTTTTCATTATCATTACGGGCGCCTAGTTCTTTACATTTTAAATTCGAGAGAGATGTTATTTATTAATTTAAAAGAGAATTTCATTGCAAAATTTAGATAAACAATTGCGTGTGAGAATTTACGGGGGGGTAAGTTCCATGAGATCAGAACCAAGGTCACCACTCAAAAACGGATCACAAATCGGTACACGTTATAATCACGTGGTTAAAACCCTCAAATAGGGGAAAGCAGGTCCACCGCCACAGGCAACACAACCACTTCAAGGAATTTATTAATATAAAATAAAAGTTACATATGTTTCTCTCATAAATGGTTCTTTTGGACAAATGACCCTCCATGCTCTTTAAATAGAGATCATGGAAAAATTGGAGTGTTAAGCCACGGATCAATCTTATTAATACCAAGGTGAGAGATAACCATCGTATCACTACAAATCGTGACCGTCGGATTATAAGTTACAAATGTACATGGTAAAGAAACACACTTCCTAACTCTACACTAGACTAAGTTATTCTTAACTATTTCCTGTGTGTTGGAATATCTTAACATCCACATAAGAACAACTTGGGATAGGATTGAAGGATTTAAAAAGGTGACACAAAAGGAGCCTATTTCCTATGTGTCGAAATGTCCTAACATCCCCATTAAGAAAAAATTGGGATAGGATTGAAGGATTTACAAAAGTGACACAATAGGAGAAGGAGGAAGGCATTAGAGCCTATCCCCTTAATGACAAATTTCACGAACTACAAGCATGGATCGAAGTTTGGTAAACTTCGCTTCTATGAGCCTTCGTAAAGATATTGGCTATGATCATTGATGGGACATCTTGCCTTGAACAAGATCATGAATGAGCTTTCGATGAAGTGTATGTGGTTCAATGTGTTTCATCTGTTGATGCTGGAAATGGATCTTTACATGGCTAGATGACACTACGATTGTCACACCGAAAATGTAGTTGGATGCCGGTTGATGAAGACCAAATTCGAGACGGGGATCTAATGAAGCCACATGGCTTCCTTGATGCTTCCGTGCACCCGATACTATGCTTGCTAAATAAAGGGGGAGATGGCACTTTGTTTCTTATAAGACCAAGTAATAGGTCCTAAAGCAAGAGTGAATACATATCCTACGGTGGAATTGATCATTAGGGTCACGGCCCAATCGGAATCGGTGAAACCAATCAACGAGGAGATGCTCTTTCTCTATAATGAATCCCAAACTAAATTTTACCTCGAATATATCAAAGTATTATTTAGTTTATTTCTAGTGAATTTCATGAGTTTGGTGCATAAACTAAGTGACAAGACCAACGACAAAGGAAAGGTCGGGACAAGTATGGAGTTGCCATCTGGGTACATAACAAGTTGACGGCATAAGGTAGCATCAACTTCAAGGGTGGTCTGAGTTGGTAAAATCTTGACATGGTGAAGGAGAAGGGAAGACTTACGGAGTCTTCCATGTAAAAGTGGTCTAGAAGATCATGAGCATACTTGAGGTGAGAGGGTAATGCCTTCCCTGGATTGCAAGACTTGAAGACCAAGGAAATAATCCACAAGTGTCCCTGAAATCACATCATTTCAAACTTCTTTTGGGGGCTAGACTTCACATGGTTTATATGGTTTGGGATCACTACCAATAAGGATACGATCATGAACATAAATAACAAGGATGGTGAAGGAATTACCCACCTTCTTGGTGTAAACGGTGTTGTCGGAGAATGACACCTAGAAAATCCATTATCTAAGAAAATCTATCCATTTTGGCATACAAATCTCGAGGAGCTTGTTTGAGACCATAGAGATACTTCCTAAGGTGACAAAAATGGCTGGAGTATTTTGGATAAAGCCAAGGGGTTGTTCCATGTAGATTTATTCATACGAATCTCCACCGTATAAGAAGGCGAATTTAACATTCATGCGATGGACTTCCCATTAAAGGAGCGTGAGGAAGAACAAGGTGGATAGAATTAATTTTGGCAACGGGGGAGAAGGTTTCGGTATAGTCAATGCCTTCAACTTGTGAAAAACCTTTAGCGACGAGGCAGGCTTTATCTCCTCATTACTTTTCCCATATAGGCCAAACTGTTTATCATTAATCCCATCGCTAAGTTTTATTCGTTGCTGGAGAGAATAAGTCTAGTATTGTTACTTAATAAAAGAGTATTTTCTTCATTCATGGCTTCATCTAATCCAGATGACGGTTCTTCAAAGTTCCAAGTTATTTTTTCTGAAATTGGTAATAAGAAGATACTAGAAATTTGGGCAGTGTAGGTATAGATTGGCAGTACTTTGCAAGAAACCACATCGGTGGGCTGGAATGCATTTTGAGAATGATGGATATAAGAACAATTCACGGGTACAGGGATTTTCATCCTGGTGTCAATACATTTATTTCAGAGAATTCATATTGAAATAGAAGAAGAGAGAGAGAGGCACATATGCCAAATCAGGCTGCAGAGGCCAAGGTAACATCCATGACAGGCTGCAGGCAGATATATTTTCATCAAACTTTCATCTCTTCTAATGAATTGTATGATATTTTTGGATTTGGGGTTGAAGAATTCTATATCCTTTTACATCTTAAGTATCAATAATATTTTTTCACTCTTTAGGTTTAAGAAGGCTTTATGTTTGTATGCGGAATATGGAGGCCCCAGCATCACTTCCAAAACATAGGCGGCTTACATCTGGTTTGATTGAGCTCCAAGCTTCTTCTGGAGTTATATTCTTTAAAACCTTAGTAGGAGTGCGATTTACTATGTAATTTTCCACATTATTGGCTTACTTAAAATTGAGACCAAGTCCTTTAGAATTTAAGCATACAATTAGCCATTTCTTTTAAGTTACGATTCTTCCTTTTAGCTACACCATTTATTTGTGGAGTATATGGAATATTATTTTGCAATTGAATGCCATGCTCGGTACATAAGTTGATAAATTTTTTGTTAACATAATCTCATACATTTTCTGATCTTAACTTAAGAATTTGATGTCGATTGTTTCTCAACAAAGGCCTTAAAGGCCAAGAACATGTTAAAAAATTCACTCTTGAGTTTTTAAGAAATATACTCAAGTGTGTACGGAAAAATCATCAATAAAGGTTAAGAAGTACTTATGACCGGAGAAAGAAACAACGAAGTGGACCACATAAATCATTGTGCACAAGGTACATAGGGGTGAGAAGCGTGCCAAGAGGCACGTTTGTCAAAACTATCCCAATGATGTTTTCGGTACACATCCCGAGCAAACACCATCCTGGCAAGATACCATGGGCTTTGTCACCATATTTTCCTTACCACGAGTTTGAAGAGGAAAGCGATAGTTTAAGTGACCAAATCGCTCATGCCAAGAAGTTTGCTCACATCATCATTATGAGCAACAAAAGTAGACGGAAGAGATGATGACTCGAAGTTTTCAAACTTATACAACCTTGTGGAACCATCGGGAATGCCGGTAGCTAAAATATGTTTAGAATATTTGAGGGTCCTTTATTACAACATCATGAGGTGAGAATTCTGCTATTTTCCCTTCACTTTGAATGAGTTATCGATAAAAACAAATAGGATTTGCATGACAAGGTAGGAACACATAGTACATCATTAAGGTGACCATTATCTAGATGAATGGTTCTAGATCCTACAACACTAAGAGATCTATCATCACCAACATAAATATGTTTGGTGTTACAATCATTTAAAGAAAAGGAAAGGAAACGTGGATTTATTTTTATCCATGTGGTAAGAAGCTCAGGAATCAATGAGCCACTCATGAGAGAGGAGAAGAAGAAGATACATTTAATGCATAACTAGATCTTGATGCTTGACAGCCACAAGAAGAAAGTGCCATGCACGAAGAAGAAGGTGAAGAGTGCTCCAAATTGATGTTGTGCTTCTTCATTGTTGCTTCTAAGGCTTCCATCTTCTTAAAACATTTGGACTCTAAATGGACATCACGATTGCAAAAGTTGAAATGTCTATACATCTTCTTTCCTTTGTTTTATGTCTTGCTTATCATTTTGGTGAGTTGCTTTTTCGGTTTGCGGCTGAAATTGTAGGACCCTTGTTGGGTTTTGGACCATACATTTTTAGGGTCACTTCTTCATAGGATTCATTTGATATGATTGATGTTGGGCTACTAAGGCTTTCTAAGAAGCGTTTCCTGACCTTTGATAAGACCAAGGTGTAAATTTTTTTTCTTGTTTTCTTATTAAAGAATCACAAAAGGCATCAAAAGAGGGATTCTTATAGGTGGAATGGAAGGTGGAAACAAATAAAGAGTATGCAAGGACAAGCTTAGTAAGAATGCAATAGATGTGGCTACCATCTTTCCTTTTGACCTTACAACCTTCTAAAAGAACTGCGAGGGGTCTTGAATTTGGACAAAAAATCTTCAATAGAGGAGAAATTATTGGGGTCAAAGTAAGCAACTCACATTTTCAAGCTAATGGGCCCTGATTTGATTTTTAATGCCAAAGAGAATTATTTGGCTTGTCCATGGCTTCATGAGGGTGTCGATATCGAGATATGGAAGCTCGAAGCTCTTGAGCAATTGACATTCCTATCAATCCTCGTGCTTGATCTTGTTTGTTTCCCATTTAGCAACTTTATTATCATAAAAAGATTTAGTTTCTGGCCTGGCTATTCTATAAAGCCCTTTACTTCCTAAGTATATCTACCATGTGAGGGAGCCATTGGAAGTATTGATGCTTTGTTAAGAATAATAGGGCATGAAATTTCCATTTTTAAAAAACACTAAAGCTGAGAAAAGATAAAACTAAGCACTCCTAGTGGAAAGATCTCGAAACATTAGGCCATTTCAAAAAAAATGGCTCGGCTTAAACTTCCCGAATGAAGAAGTTATGCCTTTTGAAAAAAAGCTGAGTTGTAGATGCCGAATAGTTACGGGAATGGGATGAAGTGCGGCTCTTTAAAAAAAAAATCAACCCTTTTGAACAATTTTTTTTTACAAAAGAAGCTTGAAGGAGACTTGAACCCAAGACCTCTATTCTTCATAAACTAACCCCTCACCAAGTGAGATAGTAAAAAGATTATGTTATTTTAGAAAGGAGGAAGGGGGGATTATTATTATTATTATTATTATTATTATTATTATTATTATTATTATTATTATTATTATTATTATTATTATTATTATTATTATTATTATTATTATTATTATTATTATTATTATTATTATTATTATTATTATTATTATTATTATTATTATTATTATTATTATTATTATTATTATTATTATTATTATTATTATGCGTGCCTTTCTTTTGTACAAAAAACGACGAAAAGAAACGAAATGCAAAGCCTTACGATAGAATGTTAGATTCTTCGATTTCACGAGATCATATAAAGATGCAAGGAAAGAGCATACGTAGCAAAAAAGATCGCTTTTCATTTAGGACTGGCGAGATCGCACGGGGTGCACAACAAAAGAGCATACATAGAGAAGGGTATAGATCCGGAAAATAAATAAAACCTTAATACGGAAAAAAAACCAAAATAGCGGAACTATTAACAAATATATTTGCCAAAGTAGATACTTTATACCTCCGAGATCTAAGTGTGTACTTGGGTAGTGGGAAGCAGCACCGCATGAAACAAAGGCATTCCTCACTATAACGGATATGGGACACAACGAGTAGTTCTCCAAGCCAAAAATGTTCGGAAATAGTATGTCTACAAAATGAAATTCGCATGCGGTCGAATCAACCCAGTTTTGATCAACAATGGACGTGGCCCTCAAAGTAGCTTTCTGATACAATAACGAATTTCTGAGTAAGTTCTATAGATCGAGAACCAAAGGTCACTTCTCACAAACATATCACAAATGTTTGATGTATAATCCGTTGTTGGCTCCCTCAAAGAAACAATCCACGCCACGAGCCAACGCGACCACTTCGGGGAATTTATTAATATAAAGAAAAAGTTACACATATGTTTCTCTCTTAACGATTTACCGGAAAAATGACCCTCCATGCTCTTTAAATAGAGATCATGGACCAGTTAGGTGTTAAGCCATGGTTAGTGTCGTTAATACCGAGGAGAGAGATAACCATTGGATCACTACAAATCGTGACCGTCGGATTATAAGTTACAAATGTACATGGTAAAGAAACACACTTTACCTAACTCTAGACCTAGACTAAGTTATTCTTAACTATTTCTTATGTGTCGGAATATCCTAACATGTTTTTCAATTTATCGAGTTTTTGTTCAAATTATTAGGTTTATTTTCAATTCATCATAGTATGTTGTTCAATACGTAGTTTTCTCTTTTTGTGAGAATAATCATTTTGCATATGCCTAGAACAGAGTAGTCAAAATCATTCTATAATTCCCTTCCAATTTTATTTGATTTAATTTCGATAATTAGAGTCTTCCTTATGATAATTTAGAGTAGTTGTCCTTTAATGTCACTTACATATCTTGTACTTACACTCTTGAAATAACAAGACTTGCCCCTAGGTTGATAATTAAATGAGAAGCATTGAATTTTCCTATAATAGTCATCTTTATGACCCAACATTTTGGCACCGTTTCTGAGAGTGTTTAAGAGTGATGTCCTTTATTTATTTTCCCTTTGCGAAGAATTAAGTGTATTGAAAACAAAGGTAAGAACCTGCGTACACGGCCAAAGAAAAACACTTGCTCTCGATCAACTGTAATTTGTAGGTTAGTAGGATAGGTGCTCTTGTTTTATGAATAGGAAGAAAAATATAGGAACAAATCGAAATCCCCCACTCAAAGGACCGGTGATCCTTGGTAGAACAACATATATAGATGAAATCATTAATAAGGTTAGGGCATACGCAGGACCCCGAACTATTCCTACTCGAAATACACTCCCTCATGAATCAACCTCACCATTTGTAACCCATCTTTGAGATTCACGATTGAAACAAAAGGGTACGAAAAAGCCTTCATATTTACGATGCATAAGTCCTTCGAGAGAGAGGTTATTGGGAATTTACGAGGGGAAGGGAGAAGGAGAAACGTGAGTGTAAGTAATTAAAATATTTTAGATCTCCTAAGAGAGTGGTTGAAACGAGATACTAGCATCCCAGAGATCGGGAAGTGTTGTAAAGATTCCTCGCATCCACTCCATAATTGTGATTATTCCTCTAGAATAAAGAAATCCTAGATATTATTGGCATATCTTTGATAAGATGGAAAACAACCGAACCATAACCAAAGTGGAGATATCAACATTAGAATATCCCATTGTTGATCAAGTACTGCCAAATGCCCCTATAGAAAGCCATTCCAGTACAAAACATTCCCACCTTCCATGGGTTAACCTATTTAATTCGAAGTCTTATGTGAGGATATTACTATGCCACTAACCTAAGCTGAGCTATTTCCTCTACCTTAAAGGGAACAACATTACATTGGTTCATGGGGCTTGGTGGAGGAACCATTAATAAGCGAGACCGAATGAAGAACACTTTTCTTATGAATATCAAGACTATTTCCGAACTCGAGAGAATTAAAATATGAAATATGCAATATGTCTACAAAGGACAATGAGACATTAGAAGAATACGTCGAAATATTCAATATAACTACCAAAGGTCTCCATATACTACATTGTCTACGGATATCTTAAAAGCAACAATGATTAAGGGAATGAAAAAATGGGTTGAAACACTTAACATAATGGGGAAAGGGGACATATATCAAGAATAATATGATGGTATTATTTCGCTATGTATCGAGGAGCATTCTCAAGGTAGTACATGAGAGTGATGGCCCAAGACTGAGACTTAGCTACAAGGAACCCTAAGAAGTACGATGGCAACATGACCGGACGAGAATTTGGTAATATTTTGAAGATTTTAAAAGCCCCATTTCTTGGGCACCACGGCAACACGGATAGATGTCCTACAAGCCAAGCATAAGCAAGCTATAACAGAACAAAACTTGGCCGTATTTTTCCCACGTTGTTTGGAAGAAGCACAACCAACGGGAATGTCCACTAGATATAGTCCAAACATGCATATTTGTACCAGAGGACCATTCCATTGACCATTTCCATTTGCTTAAGTGAAAGTAGTTTTTAAAGAAGCGAAGATACGGAACCAATATATATCTAATGAACTAGTGTCGACAATGGCAAGCACGACCGGGTATGCCACAAGACCTACCTCATTCTTTTCTTCTCCACGAGTTTAAACAACAAAACCCTACAACGTGACTTGACGAGAACCAATCACCTTTCTCTTATTCGCCCATCTCAATCATTTCCTGTATGCAATAAGCGACACAACCCTCTTCGGTAATAATTGGTCGAGTTTTCCTTCTTTTTCCCCCTTCTTGGAAAAATAATCCTTATCAATCCTAGTGGTCGACCTCCCCTTCACAAGCCAAAAATTGGCCTCGGAGCTTCAGTGTCCTCTAGGAATGACCAACCTACCGATGGGGACATGGGTTCGAGTCAACCCTGCTATAGCTCCATACCAGGTCTAGCACAACCCTTAGCAGCTATCATGTGGCCTCAGCGCGGCTCAACCCAATCCTAATCCTAGCAACACATCGGTCCAACTAATTCAAATTGTTGAAAGCCCAAATCCGAGCGGAACATAAGAAATGCAGCTGAGATGATCTTTGAAGTATTAGGATGTGTTATTTCACCAAAAGAAGATGCGACCACCTTTTAACTTGAACTAGAACTCGGGATAGAGCCTGAACAAACAACGATGACTAAAACAAAGGTAGAGAAGGAAAATTGGTTGACCAAAGGAAAACAGCAAAACCTTATGATTTCTCCCCTCCTACAAAATATTAACACTTTCATCCTGAACCGATAATTTACCCATATTTTGATATCTAGGGAATTAAAGAACCTTTGCATTAAAATTCCTCTTTTCGGGCTATACAAGACATTCTATATCCTGTCATGACAATTAAAGATCTATGCGGGAAGAAAAATTTGAGAAAACAAAAAATTGTACCCATTGTTCATGTGGTAGGGGCACTATCAGATTTCTTTGTTGGATAAGGAAACACCGAAGTGAAATATGAGGATCAAGGGAACCCCATAGTAACTATGCAAATCTGCGGCCACTCCTTTCCAAACAAATTGGTTGACTTAGGGGTGGCCATAAACATATTAACTACGGAGACCTATGAGAAGTTAGGCACAGCATAACAACATTAGAACCCACAACTACCTTGTGGACACTAACGGATACGGTATGGGACCCAAGGAATATTATAAGACATCTGGTTATGTGGACTCATGGGAATATCTAGCTGAATTTTTGTTATTAACCCAAAATTAGGATGGATGGACACACGATACTTGGTCGACCTTGGTTGGCAACATCCGATGCTTACATGAAATTTGACCCGGATACAAACATGACCATTGCTAGAGGTGATTCCATAAAAAAAATTATCATTTAATCTCCCTGCACAAACCAAGTCTACCCACGGTAAATATTCACAAGGCCTCCACATTTATCTTTGGAACAAAATATCCTTTCACCACTAAAAATAGTTGAAGCTCTTGAATTAAAAGATCAAGAAATTTGAAGATGATGTAATCAATAACTTCATAGATCGGTCATACGCATGAGAAAATTAAAATGAAAAATGTTAAAAATAGTTCTTGATTATGAAACACGAAGACCCCTTGGAAGACATTGATAATCAGCATATACCTGTTGTTGTTCACAATAGCATACCAATTGAAATTGAGGTAGGGAAAGTTTTAAATATTAATGACGAGTCTAGATAGTGACCAAAAACATAAGCTCACTAAAGGTTTTATAGAAGTATCGAGAGCATTTACTTGGGACTACCTAGAAATGAAGGGTATAGACCCTGTCTATACACACATCACATCTATATTGAAAAAGAGGCTCGGTCCTTTGGTAGCCTCAGCAGGCTAAACCCGCACCTAAAAGAAATTGTAAAAGATGAATTGCGAGAAAGATGATGGACGTAAAATTCATTTATCTTATCTCGGATAATAAATGGGTCTCTCCTTTAGTAGTTGTTCCTAAGAAGAATGGGAAGTGGAGAATCTGTGGATTACGAGAGAACTAAATAAATCAACACATAAGGACCACTTCCCCCTTCCTTGTATTAACCAAGTCCTCGATACATTGGCGGGGAAAACAATTCTTTTCCTTCCTTGATGGGTTCGCCGATTTACAATCAAATCCGGATAGCCCCACGAAAACCGGGATAAAACGACATTTTGCTCATGGGGTACATTTTCCTACAAGGTATTACCATTTGGACTATCAGGTGCCCCAACAACCTTCCAAAGAGCCATACTCGGCCATTTTTACGGTTAATAAATGAAGGACTTGGAAATTTACATGGACGACTTTACCCCATATGGAGATGATTTTGATGAAGCATTAGAAATGCTAGAACGATGTATTGCTACTGATTATGTTTAAGAAATGAAAAATGTCACATGATGATAGTGAAGGAGTAATCCTAGGACACTATATCTATGCATCTCGAATACGAGGTAGACCTAACAAAAATAGAAGTAATCCTTTTATTAGCCACACCTTGTACATAGGAAGAGGTATGCAATTTTCTTAGATATTCGGATACTATTGCGGGTTTATAAAATAAATTTGACAAATTGTTGTGCCCTTGTATGCATTAGCGGGAAATGTTGAATTCCATTGGTACGATAAATGTGACACCGCTTTTACGGATTTGAAAACTAGTCTCATGACACCGATCTTACACGGTCCCTAGCTGAGAGCTACCCTTTCACATTTCTTCGGATGTCCGACACGGAAGATAGGGCACTTCTCGGTCGAGAAGGAGATAAGGCCCTAAAATTTTGCGATTTAGCTTGGTGGGGTAATATTTCCGTGCGACCGAGGTTGCTGGTGGTGGCAAATTGATTCAACGGTTCTGCTCTTGCTCCTCAGCTTGTCCGGATGGGATTGAATTTCACGGAGATGCCCTCATTTTCTCTATGACTCTAGCCATTTCTTCTTCATAGTATTGTAAGGGAATGTTTTGGGCACTTGAAGGTAGTGTGTGGGACAACCCTCCCTCATACGGGAAATTAAGGAGTGTCTTTCCGTAATTGCGGTATTTCGAGCGGACCGTCTTTGTTCCCTTGAGGATTACGAAGTCGAAGCACGAGGCCCTTTTCCCTCTTGCTCTCCTAGGTATGTTCATTCTAAGGCTACGATTTTGTTCGACGAGGTTTCCTCGGGGGCATGCGAGAGAGCGGGGATTAACAAAGTTGTCCCGGGATGTCTGATGTTTTCCTACACAGCCAGAGCTATAAAAAGGGTCTCTTTCACCTCTAATTACCTCACATTAATATGTCAACCCGAGAGCGTTTTGTCATTACAAAGAGTGACTCAGTCAAGGGCCTCGTTTTAGCCAGTAATGCTAGTAGTACGAGTGCTTAAGAAATACAAGAGTAAACGGATGTAAGCGAAATCAAATTACTTTAAAGAAATAAATCACACACTCGGAAAAACTCAATAACTTATCGAGTCAAGGGTTGACAATGATAACTTGTCCTTCGAGCGATGGAAAAGGAACTAGAGCATAGATCACGAGCACGGGAGCTAGGCAGTCGGCCCGCTCACCTTGCTCACTACAACCTTAGATCATCTCTCACATTAAAAACCAACAAGCACAAATCGATAAACGACAAAGCGAATAAAGGATTGAACCACAATTCTGAAATGGAACAACAACTCTAAATGGAGCAGAAATTGAATAACTAAGTCCCGCGAGTTTATAGCAAACTCAGCTCATGCACTCTTTGCGATCAAGATCATTTTGTCACTCTAAAGGCGATTCACACGGTCACACTAATGGAATGACAATAACAACGAATGAATTATGAAACCGATCTTGATAAATTAGGAACGCACACCACACGAACGTTTTTAGTATAACAACTGCAGCAATATAACGGTAAGAATGTGCGATTAACTCTTTGAAAGGATAAATAACTTGATACGAGTCAGCAATACAATTCTATCTGTAGAAACTTCAATGATTCAAACTTGAACGAGGCATATCATATGAACTTGCAAAGCACATCAAATAATCAAATAACAAGAATAAACAAACTACACGGAAGTGAAGGCACCGCAATGGTACGAGCGAGTGTCCTTCGGGGCCGGGCCCTTAGCCTCCGGATACACCGCTTTAAGTTAATGCGGACGAAGATGGAATAATCACCAAGCCTTTATTAATGCATTGATCGAAAATACATCGAACGAGTCTTCAACAAAACTTAATAACCAAAGTGATGTCTTCTGAGAAGATTACATAAAACGTATCCTATCTCTCTCTTATCTATCTTAAACTAACGGTCTTTTGTCTCTTTTTATAAAGACGACGGCGGAGATATCCAAGCAACTAGATAAATAAAAGCGGCGATCCCTCGAGGATCTTCGATGCGAGATTCGCTAAGCGATAACTCTTCATCTTTGTCTTTTCTACATTGCGGCCCCGAGACGGTGTCCTCTCCTTCTTTCCGGCCCGATTTGCTTTGATCTGTTTCCCTATGTTTGCGTTCGGTTCTCATCGAAAAGGAACGGCCAGTTATCTCCACTTTGTCCTTTCCTTTGGGCGACGCTCTTCGTTTTCTCCTTTTCCTTGTATAGAAAATAACCATTGTCGGTGGCTAAGTTATGCACATCAATTCTCACATGTTTTGTTATAGTTCCTTGTTACTTTCCAAATTCATGATACGAAAAGGTTCACAAATTCTATTAAAAAGCCATTGAAATAATCATCGAAAGCATACCTTTTGTTACTCCACACACTACCACTTTTGTTTCATGTCCTCATGAAAACATTGTAGTTGACATGTAATGCAGTGAGAGAGTATCTTTGGAGAAGGAGTCTCATGCGGAGGCCTACAACCATGTTGAGTGATTAAATAGTCGAAGAGCGCTGCTTGCCCCTCGGCATATCATACGAGCCTGGTATCCGGGTGCGGGGTGCCAAATAATTGGAGCGCGAAATCTATACCCTAGCAAGATGACCACCCTTTCGAATGCTGCGGCCATAGAGACTCAAACGGTGTTGACTAACTCAAAGTTCTCATACTTAAATGGTTCTACGCGTAAAGTTTGGATGTGTGGATGGAAGATTCGATATCGAAATTTGCATTAATGGCCAAGTCTTTGATGGAAAAGGAAATACTCTAAACTCTCTTGAATGAGTGCCTCATGCATAGGTCCTAATGTTTCAATGGCACCGGGAGCCGTTATAAGATTTCTATGAACTCTCCACAAGCTGTCTTGGGTTCTGAGCTCGACCTAACCGTAAATCTAGACCATTTTCACGACTCTGGAAAGTATCATAGGCTTTGAGCCACTTAATGCGATTAACCCCGAATGAAATGAATGCTTGGAATTGGATATCTCCAATGGAGGGGCCGAGTTCAATTCGGTCTCGACTTAGCACGAGGTCGTGCGAATAAAGTTCACACGATAATCTGCGGACTTTCACTCCGCAATGTTTACAACGAGTCTATAAAATCATTGACATTGTTGATTTGTATAGGGGTGCACGCATGTGACTTTTATTTGTAAATTTAAATACCGTTCTAATAAAAACGGAGCATAGTTTTTAGCGGGGCCCTACATGCAAACATTGTTATTATGAGCAAAAGTCATTCATCTGTTTTGATAGCGGTATCTAGTCTACAAGTTACTGTGTGACTTCCTCTTGTTCCTTCATCCACCCTTCAAAACTGCAGCTTTTAGCTTGGTTGACGTCCCTTAGTTCTTTGCTTTGCAACTCTTCATATTTTCTCGGGGAACCGTTTGCTCTTTAAGTTGCTCGACTTCTTGTTTGTGCTTGCTTCATGCGTCTTATGCAAGGATTTTGTTTTTCGGATCTCTTTCTTCCATAGGTCGGTGGGCGGGAGTTTTACACGAACTTTCTTTTTTTATGTTTGTTTGGAGTTCGAACCCTTATTACCACGAGGTACTCTGTCTGAATTGCTGTATCATCTTTTGTTTTAACACGAACATGCGTTTGTTCGATCCTCGGCATCATGTGGAACGGCATTTGGATCCTCGGGGTTTTGGTACGTGAGACGTTTGTTCAGCCCTCTTTTTCCTCTTTACCTTGGTTCTTTTTCGGAATCCTAATTTGTTGTACGAGACGGGTTATCGTGTTTAACAATTTGGTTCGTTCCTTCGCAACTTCTTAATTTCCATCGTTTCATTTGAAGGAACAACGGTCTTTCGATGGTGGTACGGATCATGACCGGTTGCTAAATCTTCCTCTTGGGGTTCTTCCTCATGCTCTTTGCTCCGGCTGTTACGGGGTATGCATCTCGGCCGGATTTACGATTCTTTCACCGAGGAAAATGCGTTTCTGCTCCTACTTCCTGCGAATTTTCCTCTTGTGACATGGGAACGAGATTGTTCCCGTTGATGTTCCTCCTCTTCATCATGAACGAGCATGTTCTTTTCTGAGGTTGGTCGTGGGGGTTCTCTTGAACTAGAAGGTTGACCATACTTACTCATATTGGCTAGGATGGCGGCCAAGTCATCTTCTCAGTGGGTCTTGTAATGGGCTATACCTGCTGATCTATTTCTTCCTCCTGACCGACTTCGACCCCTCCGGATTGTTCGTCCTCAGTACCACACCCCGGTTGGTTGGCGCTCTTGCAGGTTTTCCGGTCTTCCTCTTATCCGATCTTGCTTAGGGCTGATTTTAAGGCTTATCTATGCTTCCTCTCATCCGGGCTAACCGAGCGGTTTTACGGGTTCCTCCGGTTGCTCGGGTGGATCGACGGCATGCTTGCGCTTTGCGATTCTTGGCGTGTCTCTGGTTGTTGTGATGTCTGGCAACATTTTCTACGCGTTTTGCGGTTGTTACCGGTGGGCTTATAGAATGTCTACGTTTAGGGATGACTCACCCACTCCCCTCAATCATTGCAATGAGCTCTTCCCGGTACCTTTCTTTGTAAGAGTAAGACCTCGCTAACAACGAGTCGAATCAACCCATGGTGACTAACAATTGCCTCTCGTCTTTATGCCCTTTTCATACTTTGTGCGGCATCATGCGATAACGAGTTTAGGAGTGCCGGTAAATTCACGGGCATCTACCCTTTAAAACAGCTAAAAGTTTAAGGTGTCGTGGTCTTACACGTCTTTTCTTCACTCACAAGTAATATAACTGCTGCCGTTCTTGCTAGCTCGGGAGTCCGGGGTTCACCTAGGGTTCTTTGACGAACTCCCTTTCCTTTAATTGTCAAATTAAGCCCTTCGTCTGGAACGAGTTCCATGACCTTACGCAATCGTTCCTTTTTAAGGTCATACCGGTCCGGTGCGTGCAGTAGTCTAGAGACTTCTGCAATTATGTTATCGGTGACGGTATCCGTTTCCTCTTCTTGTGGAGTGGTCATCTTGTAAATTCTGCAAGAACTCACAGCGCTCTTTGTTTCATTAGCTTCCTGTGGGCGATTGAAATAATTCAGCCATCTCGCCCTTTCCGGGATCTCCCGGGCGGCGGAGATGGGCGGCTATTGAGGCTCACTTCGAATTGCCTTTCCTCCCTTGGTTTCACGCCTTGAATTCCTAAATGGAACGGCTTAAAAACGTTTTGGTTTGAAACACGGAGAGTAATTGCAAGGTTTCGAGACGAGAAAACACGAGTATGCAACGGTGCAACAAAAACAACTTGTGTGAAAATAAAAATATGCCATGCCGTGAAACCATGTCAAACCGTCGTAAACTAATTTTCCGAATGGTGAATTGACAATACGAGGAATGATGAGGTTAACCTCCCCCCCCCCCCCCCTTCGGTGTGATGGGGCACGTCCCGGTGACATTCAAAAAGACGGCACCCGGTCTATGATCAAGTCATAAAGGAACAACATGTGGAATTATGCCGTGTTGAAAAGACAGCAGTTACCGAAATCGAGGCGGAGAATTTATCGCGTATGATATAAGGGCACAACTGTGTTATGAGTTGAGGCCTGATGGATAGGGCATGTGTCGTGCTTGCCAGTCTCAGTGGTCCTTGGTCACTTCTGTTGCCATGATTGAGAAGTGATAAATATTCATGCGATGCTATAAATCGGGAAATGACATATGATTAGTGCCTAGGATATAAGAAACAAAGAGTGTTAGTATCTTACCCATTGGTGTAAGCGAGGTGACTTCAATACCGTTAACATTACTCTACGCAACGGTGTCCATAACCTTGGCGAGTTGTTTTCACCCTCGGAACCATGATCCTTTGTGTATACTTAGGAATGTTGTTATATCAAAGTATGAACCATTATGCGGCTTGGTGACCGATTAACCATAATGTCATTCACGAGGAAAAGAAGCGAAACGTGGGCGGTAGGCTCGTGATGGACTATCCTATTCGAGGTTTCTTTATTTGATATACCTTTTGGACCATATCCCTGGTGTGGTGGCCGGAATGGGAATGCCACTTCACTTCCATCCTCATGATCATGGTAAGGCTGGCTCTCTATGAGACCCCCTATCTACTGCATTTGACACTTGACATACTTTTCTTTTTCATAGAATTCTTTTCCTTATTTATACACGAAAGGGTGGTTCAGCACTCCTTAAGAGTAGGAATGGTGGAAGAAGTCTTATTATCTACGATAGGAAGATATAAACTCTTTGCTCTTATTCCCAAGTACTAATAAAAAAGTTTAAGGAAATCGGCATGATAAAGATAACCAATCGGGGCAAAATTAGTAAAACCATGTCAACAAAAAGGTAAGAAATAAGTATGTCCTTTTGTCCTCTTATTAATACGAGAGCCTTATAGATATAGCGATTTATGGTTTGCGATTTCGGTATGTTGTGTTTTTATATTTCATCGCACAAATACATATTTGAAGCTTGAAGACTAGAAAAGAAGACGAGCCAAAAAGCATCCTCAATTTAAATCGGCAAAAGAGATCAAGAGTATGCTAATGGTGTTTCGTTGGAAAAGCAACAACGATGGATAATAGAAAAAGAGAAAAATGCAAATGTCGTTCCTTTGGGAAAAGAAACGGAAATCATACTATAAAACACTCAACATGCCATTCCGTTGAAAAAGACACAACGACAATAAAAAACGGCCCATTTCTTTGAAGGAAAAGGAACATTGATAACCAAAGGAGCAATGAGAAATGTAACAATATCGTTTCTTTGAAAAAGGAACGATAGGAGAGATCCGAATGTTGTTCCTTTAGAAAAGAAACGACAAAATAAACAAAATAACATCATAAAAACATAGCATATGCTATTAGAAGAGCAAAAATCAAACTATGTGGAAGAAAAAGGAACAGCAAAAATGATATGAAAATATTCAAATCAAACTTATGTGCGAAATCACTCAAAAACAAGAACTTATGTCTGAGTGCAAAAGAGAATAGACCCTTAATGATTACGGAGTGAGGAAGATTTCTCTTCCTCTCCTAAGACTCTCCCGGATCGATGTCTCGGCGTATTTCTTGGCGAGAAGGATTCCCGAGTAAGTGGTTTCGATAGAGACGGACTCGGTGGCCATTTACCCAACCCAGATGCATATCGAGAACCGTCAATGGTGATTAGAGTAAGGGTTCCGTTGTCATGTACTTCTGGTTCGTATGGTCCCAACCATCGATTCGAAGTTTTCCGGGGAGATCCTGAAACCGAGAATCGTATAACGAGCCCGAGTCTCCCTCGTGGAAGACTTTGTTCTTGATGAGCGCATCATGCCATTTGGCTCGTGCTGTTGAATCAATCTTTGTATTTTGTAGTGCGGTAGAATTTCGTCTAATTCATTGATTTCTTGTAGTCGATTGAGTTGTGCCTCGCTTAGATCTAGGCCAACTTCTGTCGCATTCGCAGTGTTTAGTTTCGAATTCTATGGGAAAAATGGGTTTGTTTTTCCAAACAGGATTTGATAAGGTGAGTAACCGGTGGTGCTCCTCCATGTGGTTCTATATGCCCGAGTGCTTGAGCGTTCAGATGGCCAATCACTTTGTGACGCCAATGGTTTGTTACTGGATTGATTCTATTATCTTATTGCTACTTTCTACACCTTACGTGCTGTGGGTGATATGGAGTAGTGATCTTATCTTCAAGGACATGATAATTGTTAGGGTATTTAGGCTAATTTATGCCCAACAAATTGTGGTCCTCCATACGTAATTATTTCTGCAGGAAGGCCATAACGAACAAATAGAAGGAACGAAGGCTGGCCTTGTGAGGTCTCACCGCGGCTCGCTGATAACACGCCTCAACCCATTTGGTGACATATTCTGTTGCCACCAAAATATATGTTTACGATTTGATGAAGGGTTGATGGGTCAGAACAAAATCAAAATTGCAGCTCGAATGGTTCGATGACTAAGCGCTGGTTTTGAGGGCATCTCATCGACGACCGGAGTCGTCTGCTCGACCGCGGTTGTCACGAGCTTGAACAAACTTCTTTGCATATTTGAAGATCGTGGAGGCAGGTAATATCCACATACGCAATACTTTATATCCGGTCCTAAACTCGTGAGAGTACCCCCCACACGGTCCATCGTGTCGAGGCTTTTAGGATATCAGAAATTTCTTCCTCTCTAACACATACTTTGATATGCATATGCTGTCACAATGTGAAACAAATAACCCTCAAATCACGAAAATCGAGAACTTTTCTGAATAATGCTTACGCTCATTAAGGGTTAAATGTTTTGGTAATTTATACGCAAGTGGTTGGCAACATCGACATACCAAAGGTGTTTGGTGACAAATGACAGGTGTAAATACGGAAATTGATCTTCCTGCTGTATGGCTTGATTTTAGTATTCTTGAAGAAAATCGGCTACGGGGGTTTTCTTTGCGGTCGGTCTGTGATTGTGATGTCGAATTCATAATAAGTTAACCGCTAAAGGTTACTGCGGCATTTGTGAGCTTGTTGCTAAGTATTTCTAGCAGATAGTCATATGAAGATAACGGGGTAACTGTGATATAATGTCTAAATTTATTGACGACATGTATTACGACTGAAATTCTTTTTTAAATCGTTGTAATTCAATTAGCGGGGGATAAATTTTTGCTGATGTAATAGATAGCATAATGGTTTTTATCCTCTTCTGCCCAAGGACTGCACCGTACCTGGGCATGTAGGGCATGGACCGTCTCTTTGGAATAGTGGAGGTCTAGTTTTGTCCTCGGGGCGGAAATTTGTGGATATAGGCTTCTTCCAGATCCTCGAAAAGCACGATCACATTTGTCTTGTCCAAAGAAAATCAAGTACGGTCGATTACTGTATAAAGGAGCAGCAATGTGTGAATAATGCTCTATAAATCGTCTATAATATGCACGAAAATCCACGAGAAAAGCTACACGTACTCTTGGGCGGGTAGTAGGGTGGGAATAAGCAAAAATGTTTTAGTTTTGGCCGGGTCTACCGAATGCCGGTGCTTTGAGACATAGTGTCCTAGGATAAGTCCTTCGGTCATCATCAAAAGCTGCTTTTCGTTGCTTAAGCAAAGCACAGTAACAATGCGGCGTTGTGGGACTTTTTCTGGGGTGTCTGGAAATTTTGGATCAAAAATCATCTCATATGGTGTAAAGTCATCCTTGTAAACTTCAAGTCCATCATTGATTAAATCTGCAAAAATACTAAGGATAGCCTGCGAAATGTGGCGAGAGCATTACATAAGCCAAAAGGTAAAACTCGATAGGCAAATGTTCCCCAAGGACAGTAAAGTGGTTTATCTTTTGGTCTTCGACGATACGAATCGTTATCCCCCAGAAGCCATCCGGAAAGAAAAGAACTTCTTCCCACTGCTAGTGTCCAATAACGGTCTATGAAAGGAAGGGAAAATGATCTTTTTGTGTTGCTTTGTTTGGTTTCCTATAATCTTTTCATTCTCCATTTCCCATTCTTTTTTGGTACCACAAGTGGAAGACCCATTTACTATCGGAAATAGGGTAGATAAAATTCACATCTAAAAGCTTGAAGTTAGGTTTTACGACATCTTTTGAATTAGGGGTTAAGTCTCCTTGCGGTGGCCATGCAGGTACGGCATCCTTTTCTATATAAATGTGGTGTGTACATAAGCTGGGGATAAATTCCTTTCTATGAAATTACTTGCAAATGCTTCTTGATATTTTGTTAACGGATGGATAGTTGTTTCTTGTTCGGTGTGAGATTGGCATTGATGTTTAAAGTTTTCCCCGGTGCAATTTCCAGTTTACTATTTTGCGCGGGGGAGTAACGAGTATACGCTTGGTCATGAATATCCACAGGGATCTTTGTTCAATTCATTATCAAATCTTGCTTCTATCATGTAATGACAATAGAGGTTAAGTTTGAGAAATGAAATTATTAATGTTGATAACACGATTTGATCTTTGAAATCGGTACCTCTTGTATAGTTAATGGAGATACGATGTTATTGGTAGTGTAAAATGAGGTGTTTTATTAGTTTTAATCCTTTGTGACACTTGGGCTACATTTGTTGGAGGATGTGAACTAAATTTTTGCCTAATTATTTCTGCGAACCTGGTCATATTTCACTGCCGACGGCCAATGTAGGCATCGGCGATGTGAGCCAAGGTCTACCTAAAATTAGCGGGTGTCCATCAAGTCGGGTTTTGGATTAATTATCGGGAAATCGGTTGGATACTCCCCGGGATTCTACGGGGAACCATGACATCATGTAGAGTGCCCTCTGGTCTAACCACGGATCGGTCGGCCAATTCTAACAAAGTAGAAATTGGGTTCTACGGATGTAATGCCGAGCTTTGTGAGATTGTGGTTGTTAAAATATTAATTAAGCCCCTAGATCAACTAAGGCATTAGACGAGGTCGACCATAAATTTGAACGATTATAATTGGATTCCCGGAGGTCTTCATATTTAAGGGGTGTTTCTTTTCCGGACAATAGATCGAGATAAAAGTTCAGAAGCTAGGACTCTTGGATTATTTGTTATATTCCTCCTTGGTTTCTTTATGCACAATTCTTTGATAGTTTTGGCGTATATGGGAATGTCTTGAATGGCTTGGAGGAATGGAAATTTTGTGTCTGATTTTTGTAATTTCTCCGAGAATGTGTCAAAGTCGGGATATTGTATGGATCGGTATGTTAATCGTTGGGAACGGAGGAGAGGATGTGGTTGCTTGATTATGAGTTTGTTGCTTATTTACATCCTCTTGTTGTGGGCGGTGTTCTGCAGGTATGATGTTTAATGTGTTGTTTTATCTCCCTCGATTTCAGTACACGCCCGGATCTTAGCTGAAGGTCATTGCACTCCCCTTAGGAAGTCGGGTCCTACTTGGTGATTCTAGGATTTGAATGGATTGGACTGCTGTTGTTTGGATTGGGATCGGGTTGGTGGAGTTGCGTCGAAGTTAGGCGGGGATTTTGTTGTAGAGTGGCAAAGTAGGTTGAGGGAGCGGAGATAGTTCCCGGTAGGTGGTACATCGGTCTTTGTGACTTGTACGCGAGAGTGAACTTTGTGAAGTAGAGGCCCATTATGAAGGATACGGGCCATTTTGCCAATATGGTGGAGTGTGGAGAATTCGACCTTCGGTTTGGCTTGTTTGATTCAGCCATGGATTTGGAGAAAGTAGTTGGTGACAGGTTTGTAAATGGAGTTTGAGATTGATTTTGCCACATACCATATTGTTGAACGTTATCTTTGTGGGTTTGAAAAGAAAAGAGGTTGGGTCCGGAAACATACCCGATTGTCTTGGGCTGCTGACGACGTGGTTGATCGAATTGCAGTTACGGTTCTTCCTCTTGCTTCCTTATATACCGCTTTCAATCCGAAGTAAAGAGACAGCTCTCCCAATGTGAGTGATCTTTTATACGGATGGCGCATGTTTGGACTTTGTCAATTGAACACTCCTTGTGGCTGTATTTTTTTTTCTCGCCAGAAGCGAGAAGATTGCACGATACATTACGCCTCCGAGTGGCACCATTTGCTTTGCACCATATCAAGTTGTGTAGTTAGGTAATACATAATATAGGTTTTAAAATTTTTTAATAAATTTCTAATTTTAAACGTGTTGCTCATATAGCCGATACTTTGTTTATCTCTTGCTGAAGCAGTCCATGATACATCGGTTTTTATTCTTCTATCTTCGCCTCTCGAACTCGATACACAAATCAATAATGTCGGAAAAACTCTCTTGATAAATATCATCGCCATAATGTTTAATGTTTCGATCCATTGGTGCCTTCATGCCCCTCATTGTCCACCGGTTTAACACATTATCGGGTAAGGTAACGATCGCAAGGTCTTTGTAAATTATCTTTAACGTTAAACATACTCTTCTAGTGTTTCATTTAGTGCGGTGAAGCATTTAAAAATATTTAGTGTTTTTAATTCTCTCTAGACCTACAATAATCCTGGTATTTCTTTAAGAAGGATTCTTTCATTTGATCCCAATTGTTGATAACCCATACCTGTTATAAGCAATATTTGACGACCCCTTTCAATGTGAGGGAATAATTTCAATTTTGAGGGATCGGTGGTGTAATCGCTACCCGACATAACACCTTAATTCGAATAGGAATGCATACGGATCTTCGATGTTAATTAAAATTAGTACGAGATATCTTGAAGAGGATAGCTTTCATGGGTGGTGCTGCGAGAATCCACTATAGGATATTGTATGTGAGGTTTCCCAGGTGTTTGGGCGGTTTTGAGTGTTTGGTTGGTTTTGAGCCATGGGATCGAATATATACGTGTATGCAGGATATCTAGGAGGGTATTCCTAGGTTAGGTGGGAACGGTCTTGACGGGGATCTTTTTGTAAACGCTGCTTTATACGGAATAATGGGAATACCCGGTGTTTGAGGAGATTGAATCTTTCTTCAACAATGACTTTGTGACACTTCCCTTATCCGGACGCTATCTAATGGGCAAGTTTGTTTCAAGAGGAATTTTGGGTTCCTTGATTTCCCCACAATTTCTCCTTCCCCTTCCACAAAGTTGCTAGGGGATTATTCTGCTGATAATTACGGGTGAATTTTCAACTTCTTGAAAAGTCCTGCTCCTTAGTTTGACTATGCACCTCGGCCACCGGAGCTACGATGGTGATCTGGCCAACAGAGGGCTAGTAGGCGGTTTAGAAGTGTTTTTCTTAAAACTACGATATTTGAGACTACTGTTTTCTTATAGATTAATCTTATCGAAATTCGTTAGAGCGGGGTCATCGGTCCTCAGCTTTTTCAAGGTTTGGATGAGGTTTGATATTCTTTTAGGGTCTTTTTCTGTAGTCATGCACTCAAAAATAAACTATCAACTTCTATTCAAACAAGCAAAAACAAATACATTGAGAGAAGCGGATAGTGAAAGCGGGTCTTTTACATGCTGCGCACGTAGGTTCTTACCTTGGATTTTTAGGATCCAACTCCTCCTAGCGAGCTTGTGCACACCACTCCGAAAAAGACAAATGGCTTCACTCTTTCCCCGGCAACGACGCCAAAATGTAGAGCTATAAAAGGGTCTCTTTCACCTCTAATTACCTCACGTGTACTCACTCCAACCCGGGCGTTTTGTCATTACAAAGAGTGACTCAGTAGGAGCTCATTTGTGGAAGTAATGCTAGCGTGGGTGCTTAAGAAATGCAGAGTAAACGGATGCTTAAGCAAAATCAAATTGCTTTAAAGAAATGATCACACACTCAGAAAACTCAATAACTTATCTCGGGTCAAGGGTTCGGCAATGCTTGTCCCTTCGAGCGATGGAAAAGGAACTGGAGAGCATAGATCACGGCACGGGGAGCTGAGCGATGTTTATACTGCTCACTACGATAACTAGATCATCTCTCACATTAAACCAACAATGCAAGTAAGTAAACGACAAGCGAATAAAGGATTGAACCACAATTCGAAATGGAACGACAACTCTAAATGGAACAACAATTGAATAACTAGATCCCTTCGGGTTGTAACCAAACTCAATCTATACACTCTTTGCAATCAAAGATCATTCTATCACTCTAAAGGCGATTCACACGGATCACACTAATGGAGCAATGACGCTGCGAATAGATTATAGAACAGTGCGATAAATTAGGAACGCACACCACACGAACGTTTTAGTATAACAACTGCAGCAATATAACGAGTAAGAATGTGCGATTAACTCTTGAAAGGATAAATAACTTGATACGAGTCAACATACAATTCTGTCTGTAGAAACTTCAATGATTCAAACTTGAACGAGCATATCATATGAACTTGCAAAAGCACATCAAATAATCAAATAACAAGAATAAACAAACCACCAGTGAAGGCATAATGGTACGAAGCAAGTGTCCTTCGGGGCCGGGCCTTGGCCTCCAAGGATACACCGCTTTAAGTTAATGCGAGACGCGAAGATGGAATAATCACCAAGCCTTTATTAATGCATTGATCAAAAATACATCGAACCGAGTCTTCAACAAAACTTAATAACCAAAGGTGATGTCTTACGGAGAAGATTACATAAAACGTATCCTATCTCTCTCTTATCTATCTTAAACTAACGGTCTTTCATCTCTTTTTATAAAGACGACGGGGCGGAGATGTCCAAGCAACTAGATAAATAAGCGGCGATCCCTCGGGATCTTCGATCTGAGGATTAAGCAAGCCCCATTAACTCTTCATCTGTCTTTTGTTGCGTTGATGGCAGGTGTCTCCTTCTTTCACGTAGGTTGCGTTGATACATTTCCCTATGTTTGCGTTCGGTTCTCATCCGAGAGAAGACGGCGAGTTATCTTTCCACTTTGTCCTTTCCTTTTGGAGCGGCAACTCTTCGTTTTCTCCTTTTCTTTTGTATAAGTAACCATTATCGGTGGCTAAGTTATGCACATCAATTCTCACATGTTTTGTTATAGTTCCTTATTACTTTCCAAATTCATGATACAAGGTTCACAAATTCTATTAAAAAGCCATTGAAATAATCATCAAAGAATACCTTTAGTATACTACCTCATGAATGATAATTAGCAGTTAAGCCATGGTGGCTAAAGACTTCTTGAGGATTTTTTTCCTTTCTAATTCGAACATCGGTGTCGTGTAATACGAGAATTCAAGAAAGAATGTAGTTCTTTAAAATTTTCTTGTTTAAGAACAACTAACAAATTAATTTGGTGGGGTTTTACCACATCTTGGCATATACATGATGTATCTTTAGTCAGAACACTACCAATTCTTGCCAAGGTTGTTGTAGGGACGCGGGTTAATCCCCTCTCACTTTCTAGTTCAATGGTTCTCCTGGGTCTGGTATGCTAAGATTTCTTATCATAGAAGAAGGTGTTTTTCAATCCATCTTTTCTCCCTCTATTGGTATTCTAGAGACCTCCATGATGATGTCCTCTGTGATCGTTATATTTCTTCCTTTGAGTACGGTATACCCTCCTACTTGAGGTTCTACATGAACTCAGCTGCTGTTTGTCGACCTTGAAATTTGTGTAGGTAGGAAGCAGCCAACTTGTTGAAGAATGGTGTGAGTTGCATCTGAATTTGGAAGGTTGTGGGTTCATTTGCAAGAGGGATTTCCTCCCATGGCTGATGTGTTATACGAACTAATTTATCCTTAATACTTGTTCTTAAGCCTGTTGGTTAGAATAAACAATGCATGTGAGAAGAAAAAATTGCAACCTTATGTTGTAAATGCTATGTAACTTCATATCATAAATGCAATGATATTTTGGTCCCATTAGTGTATTCAAAGGAAGTTTCACAGGGAATTCACATGCTTATTATTTATGGATATTTACACCCCCTCTCTAGGAATAAGGGCGTTGACGTCCTTCGATGAGAGATTGGAGAAATCATGAATGCATACGGGGGAAAAGGTCGGAAATCGGTAATCACAGGTTTGTACAAAGAGAAGGGCGTCTGGCCTTGGAGCTCGAGAGAAAAGAGGAGAGGCTATAATAATCATGAATGTGTGTGGAAACGAGAGTCGGGGTGGAATTTATCATAAGTGTATATCGAGTGGAAATAGGCTTGAAAAGAAGGGAGAAAAGAGATATAGAAATTATTATGATAGGATTTCCTTATTTAATGGTATGGCATGACGGAGGCTTGTGCTGAGTGATGGATAATGATTGGTACCTTCACATCCATTAATTAAAACATGAAAGGATAATTCATAGTTAATTATTTGGGTAAATAATATCACTTATTAGTGGTGCATTTATCTATGAAGTGGATGAAAATAGGAAATAAGTCATATATAAAGTAATTGGCTATTGTTAGAAAATTATCACCACAATCGGAGCCCTTGCTACTATTAGACGTTCATAGCATTGACGAGTTTGCTATTTTAACCCAAAAAATGAGCCATAACCCTACATGTAAAAGTAGATATTTTGCCAATTTTATGGAGAGATCTTGTGTTGGTGTGGTGGCCAAATAGTCCAGGTGCCACTCACTAAGTTATGTGAGTGATTAGGTTGGCTCAATATGAACCCCTATTTCTCTCTTAAAAATTGCATATAAACACAATTTTTTCTTTTTTGGAAAGTAGGCGAGTTTGATTTTTTTTATGAAGAGTCCACTATGCGGAATTGTGGTGACCGGATAGTCATAGTGCCATTCACTAGGATTGTAACAAAGTGATCGAGCGGAGGCTGGTATTGGGGCTCACTGTCCTTGATCAGTTTGAGCTATCGAGAAGGTAATTACTGCAATTATTGTTGTCCATTGTGGAAATGTCACTTGTTAAATCCATTTTATGATCATGGTAGGATGGATTGTGATGAGACCCCCTATTCTCTTCTTTTTTTTCTTTCCCTTTCTGTGTGATCCTTCTTTTCTTTTGATGATCTCTTCTCAAAATCCCACTCCTCATTCCACACCTTAGGCCCCGTAAAGACATTTCGGCGAGAATTGGCACAAAGGAAAAGCGATGTAATATTACTAATATGAAGATCCTTTGTAACTTTGATGGAAATCTCTACTCCGAGAAGTTGACATAGTATCTCTATGCAATGAAGGGCTAGACATCTCCTGGCAAAACATGTTATACACAATTCATGATCTTCCTGCTTGTATGTCTTTCTACACTCTTGAGTAGTATTCCCCTTTGACATAAGGATATGGGGTAAAGTATTAATTGTATTATTGGCATTATTTTTTACTTCTCTGTCCCTAAATCTTAAGGAGTTAATGAGCCTCCCTTCATGTATAAAGAATAAATATTATGTTTACATGCAATTAAAAAAAAGAGAGAATAGGTCTCATCATGAGCCAACCTGCCATGACCATATGGATTTAACAAGTGACATGTCCTGACAGCCAACACACCCGAGGTTAATGACCTTATCGATAGCTCAAATGCTTGAAGGACGGAGGTCTCATCACGAGCCGGCCTACCATGATCATAAGGGTTTAGCAGTGTGTGCCACCGGCCTGACCCCAGCTTGCTGGAGCCAAGGACATATCAAAAACTCAACTGGGAAGCGGAGGAGGTCCTAGGTAGGCCAGCCCTAATCACTTTGTTACAACTCTGGTAAAGGTGAGCACCTTGACTATCTCCATAAAATTGGAAAAATATCTACTTTTACATAGAGGATTCTAGCTCATTTTTGGGTTAAAATAGAAGCGTGTCGAGGTTATGAATGCCTGCGGCGATGGTGGCTCTACTTGTGGTATGAAATTACTTCTCTAAAAATAGCCAATTACTTTTATATATGCCTTATTTCCTATTTTCATCCTTTCAAGATAAATGCACTACTCAAATAAGTGATAATACTATTTACCGACATAATTAACTATGAATTATCCCTTCATGTTTGAATTAGGGATAGCGACACCAATCATTGTTGTCAACTGTCATGCTTCCATCATTCCATGCCATTAAATAAGTACATCTATCATAATAATTTATATATCACTTTCTCATATTTGGTCATTTCCACGATGAACTTATGATAAATTCTAATTCTAACCTTTTCTCTTGCATGCATTCATGATTATTGCAATGTCTCCTATTTTCTTGAGCTCCCAAGGCCACATATGCCCTTCTCTCGTAAAAGCGCGATTGTGATTTCGACCTTTTCCCCCATATGCCGTTCATGATTGCTCCAATCTCTCTTGTACTTAAGGAATTCGACGCCCCCGCCCATTTTGAGAGAGGGTGTAAATATCCATAAATAATAAGCACGTGAATTCACCATACAACTTCCTTTGGATACGATGATGGGACCAAAAGATCATTGCATTTATGATATGAAGTTACATACATTTATGACATAAGGTTGAAATTTCTTTTTTCTCTTGCATGGAACGTTTATTTCTAACCCCTTCCAAATACCGGATGTAGCTCATGCATTTTTAGCAAGTTGGTTGGTTTCCATGCCTAGGTAGAAGTTTTGAGATAACGGGTTGAATTCACCCAACAGAACCTCTGAGAGGGGACATACCAGTCAGGAGAGTATCTTGGACACGAGAGGGAAACCATCGCGGGGGTCTCCGAATACTGCGAGGAGGAAAAGATGGACAAAGCACCTTCTACGAGAAGTAATCTCGGCCATCTGAGGACCCGGAGAACAATTGGAATGGAAAGGAAAGGGGATTAACCTTGCGTCCTTACAACAACCATTGAAATAATTGGCGGCTTTCATTCAAAGATACATCACATGCAATGGACTCCAAGACGTGGTAAAGCCCCCGCAATTTAAATTGTTTGCTATTCTTAAACAAAAAAATATTTAGTCAATTTTCCTTCTTTCTTAATTTGTATTACACGACGTTTTTAATTAGAAAGGCTAAAAACCCCCGAGCAGTCATCAACCACCATGGCTTAATCAAGTTAATTATCATTCATGAGCTAAGAAAACAACGAGAGATCTTGGGACAACTTTGTTAATCTCCTTCCTTACATGCCCTTGAGGAAAACTACTGTTGGAACGAAGTCCAGAGCTTCCTAGAATGAACATACCCTAGGAGAGCAACGGGGAAAAGGACTAGTGCTTTGAATTGAGAACTAGGGAAACGAAGATGGTGCAGAAGGCCCATATTCTGACAAAGACACCTTAGAATTTTGGATGAGCGAGACCATCCCGCCCCCACCTTCAAGCCCTCAAAACATGCCCTAAGACTATGAAAAAGAAATGAGAAAATAGAGGGCATCCCGTGAAATTAGAATCCCATGGACAAGTTGAGGAGCAAGAGGAAACAGTGAATCAATTTGCCACCACCAATACTGGCCACACCTTTGAAATATTACCCCACGAAGATGAATCATGACTTTTAGGGCCTTATCTCCTTGTGGTGATTGGAGTGAATAGGGAAGGCAGGAACCCAAAGGATATACGGGTCAAATCGGTCGGAAACATGCATCATAGAAAAAAATTCTAGCATGGAAATAGGGCTGACACCGAAGGAAAAGTTATCTCACCTAGTCGGGACATTAATGTTGAAATAAACTGCGGAAGTGCGGAAGGAAATATCATCCCTGGTAACCTTGGAGCGGCACCATCGTTCCTAAAAACGAAAATGTTTCTCTTCCATCCCTACCAAAATTGTGCTAGAAGAGAAATCTATTGGAAAAGGATTAAGAAAAATGAGCGGGGACACCGCAGAGGTTAATAAAAATGATAAAACATGCGAAGAAACAATTAAAGGAAGTAAGAAAGGCTAGAGCTAAGAAATAATTGGCTATCATAGAAACTGACATCATTTGTCACCCAATTGATAGGAGGCAACGGCCAAGTTGAGTACAAGCGACCTAGTGGACACGGCCAAACACGACGAAGACTGAAATTTCATAGACTTATAGAAGAAAGAAACTCAAATGGAGGAGACACACCTACACTCTAATGAAAAGGCTTCAGTCAAAAATTTCATAATGAATTAATTAAAGCCAAGCACCGAATTGGCACAATGCGGAAAGAGTAGTACCCGGCTAAGAACATCAAGCACTATTGAAGAAATTCAAAGAAATTTTTACTGACAAGGATGAGACATTTTCCCACCTCGAGGAGAAGAAAAGGAAAAGGTAAAGAAAGCACATGATCGAGTTGGAGTTCAAGCTAAGAAAGAAAACAATATGGTTTTCTCTATTTACTGCGATGTACTAACGTACGGACACCAAATACCAACTATGATGTATTCTTAGTAAAATGGTATCTACTGCTAAAAATCAAGGTTGTCGGTGGGGAAAGGCCACAAATTTTAAAGCCGTGGGGGGAATTAGTCCAATTTTTATGACGGAAGAATGAGCGAGGGCCAATATATTTTTGTGTGATTATACTTACACAATTGTTCTAGAGGAGGAAAGGGACGAGTAATCCTAGCCCCTTTATAGGGGACATTTAGTTCCGAGCTTTCCTATATTTTCCAAGAAACAAAATTGGTGGGACAAAGCCTGCAACACCTTCCGAGAAGAGGGAGCATGGCCTAGACCTATGGGTTGGGGGGGAGCCTACTAAACATTTGTGCACTGTTCACCAACATAGAAATTTCATCTTGAGAGGAAAGGAGTAGGACTAAGGCGGGACCTATACGCAGGGATGTAATACAACATGGCGGAATGCTTTGAGGACATTAGGGAAGAAGCTTTGGTAGCGACCAAATAGAGGTGGCTAGCCTCCATGAACAATGTGAAAAACGAGAGAGCCATTTTGTTAGAAACTTCAAAACGTGCTTCCCGATTCTTTTTGTAATCTAATCTTAAACATGGGCCCTAAATGGATAGGGTGCGAGATACAAGTGCCTCTCATATGGTACCCCTTGAGGATTATCATCATGATTATGAGCTACCGAGAGGGGCAAAAAAATGTTGCCTTTGCAAAGATCGACGAGAAACGCGGCTTCGGACTCTATAAAGGGTCACACACGCATTTTCGACCCGATTTACACCTCAACCATTTGTTTGCACAAGGACTTCGAAAATAGAGTGGCAGGGGGAGTATGTTGGACCGAGAATAAGGTCGTTTCACCCTCTCTTTACCATAGACAGTATGTACTTCTATAGATTTTCCCCTCATCTTAACCCAATAAAGGAAAGGTAATTAACGTAAGTCAGACAAAATGAGCAGAGTGATAAAAGGAATGGAAAATTGACTCTTTATTAATAGGGAAACAAAGTAGTTGAACTATTGATAAGCGAAATACGGTGACAAGAGAGGAAAATAGGATCATGATGGCTCCCATGGGCTAGTGGAAGATGGAAAGGCACATCCACGCTTAGAGGACGCAAATGACAACCACGAGCGGCATGAGATCACTGTGTATGAAAATGACCCATTACCACTATTGAATTCTCCTTTAAAAAAGGCCGATGACGAACAAAATAGATAGATACGCATAAAGATTTTCCTCTACAATAGGCGTGTCGGGAAGAATTGTCCAGTTGTAATGTATTAATATCCATCTTAACAAATATTTTTAGCATTTTTTAATAGTCAATCTACGAGTTTTCCTTAGCGGTGAGCTTTTGTGGCTTTGTGCCCGATACGGGAGTTTCTCTGATTACTTTTTTGCTATACATTTAATTCTGAACTTGTGTTTCTAGTCATCTAATGCATTTCGTGAGATATCATTTAATTGGTTAAATTGTGAACATAAGATGCTACAACTTTCACTTTCATTAGAATAGTTCATCATTCATGCTTTCTTGCTTACAATCGATGTTTTCATAGTTGTTTGGATGCTTTCATCATTTCGATGCTTTTATAATCGTTTGATTAGTTTTAGCATGTACGATGTTCAATTATATTTCTAGTTAAAGTTGGATCTTTTCATTATAATTACGAGGCGTACGGTTGTTGTTTGATTCGAGAGAGATGTTATTTATTAATTTAAAAGAGAATTTCCATTGCAAAATTTAGATAAACAATTGTTGTTCAATTTATTAGAGTTGTTGTTCAAATTATTAGGATTTTGTTCAATTCATCGCGATGTATTTGTTCAATTATAGTTTTATCTTTTTTAGCGGAATAGTCTTGAACACGCATATGCCTAGAAAGGGTAGCCAAAAAGAATTCTATAATTCCCTTCCAATTTGATTTGGGTGAACTTCAAGAAATATATATAGTATTGCTTATGATAATTTATAGTAGTTGTCCTTTGATGTCCCACTTGCATATCTTGTGCTTACACTCTTGAAATAACAAGACTTTCCCATACAGGTTGATAATTAAATGAAGCATTTCGTCGCTTGTAACAATCATCTTTATGACCCAAAAATTTTCAACCATCTCCCGACTCATCCTGCTACTGCATCTTAAGGCTCCGTCGCTATTATGTGATCCGAAATCACGTACGACTAAAGGATCCCGCCACTCAATCTAGACACTATATATCCATGTCTTACCTCTTCTCTCAAGGTGTATGAGCACTCATGGGTACGCATCATCATTAGAGCCATTGTCATTTTGCGGCACCATGGGATTAGAAGCTCCTTTTTCTTTCTTCTTGGGGCAATGGCGAAATTATGAATGCCACAATTAAAGCACCGAACCTTGTGGGGTCCTTCTTCCTCCTCCTTGCTTCCTTTCCCTTGATGTAAGGGCGCATCCTCCTCCTCTTCTTTCTTCACTACGGCTGATGCGGTTCCTCCTTTGTTGGACGCTTCTTCGGTGATCCTCTTGATCTCCTCTTGGCGGAGAATAGCCCACATATCTGCCCATGATGGTAATGCGCCTTTCTAGAATTCTGCGGAAAAATGTTTCCCCATTCTTCGGAGACAACATTCAAGGCCATCCTCACTAGTATCCCTTCATTTGCATTAGCACCCATTCCAATCAACTGGTCATAGATAGCTTGGGCTTTGAGGGAATGGATACATCTCTTCACATTTCATCATTTGAAACACTTCCATCTAATTCTCAAGAAGCACTCTTCTTTGCACGAACCTCCTTGGTACATCACTTCCAAAAGTTGACCACATGTCATGTTCTTTATTATTACCGGTCACATGAGGAATCACGTGATCCTTGACTTCGTCTATGATCAACCTCTTAGTCGTGCTTGATTCTCTTCATACTTCTTGAGTGGATATGCATCGGTTGGTACAAAGAGGTGTTTTCTCTGTAAGGATCTTTGAGACCATGCTCATCCCGGAAGCTAGAGGATTATGTTCTTCCGGATAACATAACTAGACATGAAATCCAATCTATCTTTATCCCTTAGTCATATCGATCCATATTTGATTAGATCTAAAAGAAAAAAGTACTTCTCCCTTAGGATACGGGTTTCTTGGTGACTAGAAACCCTCTAGTGACTTCTTATTTACGCAATCGACTTCCCTCTGAAATATTGCCAAAACTCAAACGGAAAGTATTCTTGGAGTCCTCCCGATTGAATCTCGGTCTGTCTGGCTCGGATCTATTGTGTGACTATCTTCCTCCACCCTTGTTGCCTTAGTTGGGTACAATTTTGCACACCATAATCTCTACCCACTAGCAGCAATGAATATTTGAAGCACTCCTTCGGGATCTTGGAAAAAATCCTTACGGAAACAAGAAGTGTCTGGACAACGTCCTCCTAGATAGCCCGGCCACCAGGTCCTAGCGCGCTAAGAAGTGGACTATGTAACCCGGTGCAGGTGACGTAGTCCTTACGGCTGTCCTAGGAAGGGTACGCATAAGCCTAGAGGGGGACTTCTCGGCTTCAAAATTGTCCTCACGGATCTACTTTCCCTTGCTTTCAATATGTCCTTTGCAAATATTTTCTTCTTCGCTGCCACCTTGAAAAAATATTTCTTCGACCGATTTGTAGAAGATTAGAACGGTACGCTAGTGCTTTGATACCATGTAAAGGATACATTTGTAGTGTATTGGTTTATTTTCTCCTAATTGATTTATTTTATACGAGTTATTCTCGGAAAATTAGATTAATAAAATACCGAAAATAAACAAAACTACGACCTATACATACGGATCATTTCTTGAATAATTCACTCATGCAACAAAGTGGCACATGGATTTTTGGACATAAGTCTAGGAAAAACCAAAGTGGGAAAAGGCGGATTTCAACATATATGAGGGTTTTTATTATTAAGTAGTTTACAGTACGGAAAAATGCGGGTTTTCCAACCTTGGAAAAAGCTGACGAGAGAATAAATGATATAAAATATGCGGCTAAGCTAAAGATCTAGTGCCCAAATATCGGCGGTCACACCCTCAAACGGGATTTATAGGAATCGGCCCATGGATGCGACCCACTGGAACCACCAATGGCAGCACGAATCCATAGACTTACCTGGAGGGAGGCTGGGTGGCCTGCACTTGGCTATAGGAGTGCCGTGTCACCTAGGAGGGTCTCATGCCTAGCTACTTCTACTTGGCCAACATCAACCCAAAATGGCCCTAATTTGCCCCTTCGCAACGTCTTTGTGATGTCCCTATTGCTCTGCGTGCTTTGAAGCCTCTATGTGATATCCTTGTGGTTTTCCTCTTACCTCTTGCTTTCTCTTGAGTCGGGAATCAAAAAATTTCCCTTCTGTGCTACCCCTCACTATAGGAAATTCCACGAAGTCAGCAGCGGTCCGCCCTAGAATTCTAGATGTATTCCTCATTTCTACAAAAATTGTGTTTATAACTAACCCTCAAGCCGTTCTCTTATAATTTTTCATTGAACCCTTCAATGAATGAGATAAAATCATCCATCAAAGGCTGATATTAAATACTTTAACTTGATCCATGTGACTTAAGACAATTTCTACACATGTGATAATTAATTTAGTTAATTATTTTATTTTCCTAAGTTAGACATAGGAAATCCATTAAAAATAATTAATTATTTGAATAACGAACACAACTTGAAATTTCTCAAATCCATTTGCGGGTCTTGTAGATCAAGTATACTCTATTCCCCTCCATAAAATTTGAGACCTAGAGCACAAGTGATGCTACCCCAAATGCACAAAATCTCAACTTGCTCCTCTTAGCATCAGGTGTGCTCTAGCGATACATCACCATGCATTACAATATCTTGAGTATTTGATGCAGCTGATGTTGATGCTTGGCCTGCTACCCTCCATCTCTTCCCTTGCTGCTTCTCTCTATACTATGTTCCCATACCCGCCCGCGACACGCACATACACTTTGTCTTTGTAACTCCTCTCAAATTGTTGCATCATGTTTCCCATAGCAACGCCACCGCTAGTGCTACTTTCGCAGCTCGATTGCTAAGTAAACAGCGAAAGACTGCGCGAATTTTGATAGAACATTCAGAAGTTTCCCTCCACCACTAAAGCTCTGCGGATGCTAAATCGCATTGTCCCCTTGGAGACAACGTCATCTTTGCAACACTACTCTACGTTGTTGAAGTCCCATCAACCTCTCTACGTTTTCCTCGATCATTGTTGCCTCTACATCATCTTGCTCTCTCTTTAGATATATAGCTCCCTCTTCCGCTTCAATGTAGTTATACGCAACCATCTCACAGCATCCCACTACTATCTTAAGGCTCCCGTAGCTTGTATGTGATCCAAGAGTAGGGTTGACTCAAGCATCTTGCCACTCAATACGGGCCTCTATATATTTCCATGTCACCCCACCTCTTCTCTCGGGGTCCATGAGCACTCATGGCTGCAACATCATTAGATCCATCTTCATTTGTTGCTACGGCCTTAGAATCAGAAGCTCCTTGTCGTTCTTCTTAGGACAGCTGGCCAGGAAATGACCAAGATCACCACGGTTAAAGAACCAAACCTTGGAGGGGGGGTCCTTATTATTATTCCCTTGCTTATTTTCCCTTCGGTGAGGATGCATCCTCCTCCTCTTCTTTCTTCACTCTGTTTGATACACTTCCTCACTTCAATGGTGCTTCTTGGTGATCCTCTTGATCTCTTTTGGCGAAGAATAGCCCATATATTCCCATGATGGTAATAACCTTCCTAGAATGCTATAGAAATTTTTCCCATTCTTCGGAGACAACATTCAAGGTCATCCTCAACGGGGCCCTTCATCTGGATTAGCACCCATGCCAATCGAGTTGGTCACGGATAGCTTGAATTACGAAGAAGAATGGATTTATCTCTTCACTTTTCATCATCCAGAACATACACATATGATTCTCAGAAGCATTCTTCTTTTCACAAAGCCTCCTTGGTACATCACTTCCAAAGATGACCACATGTCACGTGTTTTATTCTTACCATTCACATGAGGAATCATGTGATCCTTGACTTCATCTGAGAAACTTCTTTGTTCGTGCTTGATTCGCTTCATACTTGTAGGTGGATCTACATCAGTTGGTACAATAAGCGTTTTTCTCTGCATGATCTTTGAGACCATACTCATCGATAACTAAGAGGATTCTATTCTTCCGGATAACATAGTTGGACAAGCCATCCAATCTATCTTGATCCTCGGTCCATATCAAGCCATATTTTCTTAGATTTGAAGAAAAAAATACTTCTCCTCTTAGATGCGGGTTCCTTGGTGACTAGAAACCCTTTAGTGAAGCCTTCTCTCTAAGCGCTTCCCTCCTAGAAATATTCTACCAAAACTCAAATGGAAAGTATTCTTCAATCCTCCCAATCGAATCTCGGATACGGTTTGGCTTAGATGCAGTGATTGACTATCTTCTCTCGCCTTTTTGCCTTAGTTAGGCACAATTTATACACCTATAAAATCTATACCCCACCAGCATTGCTGAAGATTTGAAAAGCACTACTTCAGGATCTTGGCACAATTATTCTAAAACAAGAGAAGTGAGCGGAAAAATTCCTCTAGGCCGGCCACTTCGCAGGTCCCGGTGCTTCTCGGAAGTGGACTCTTGTAACCCAAGACTAGGTGATGCATTCCTTCTGTTTGCCCCGGAAGGGTCTACATAAGACTAGTGGCCTTCTACAACTTCAACTCTGTCCTACTTGGATCTGATTTCCCTTGCTGTCAAGATGTCCTTTCCGGATATTTTTCTTCTTTTGCCACCATCGAGAAAAATACTTCTTCGGTCGATTTGCGGAGATTCAACTTGGTCTATTATCGCTCTCCCCTTACCATGTGAAAATTCTACTACGGTGTATTAGTTTATTTCCTCCTACTTGATTTAATTTTTACAAGTTATTCTCATAAATTAGATTAGTACGAAAATAAACACGGCTATAGCCTACACATACGAGACCATTCCCGAATAATTCACTCATGCAACGAGAAGTGACACATGAATTTTTGGACATAATTCCCTAGAAAAACACTAGCGGGAAAAGCTGGTTGATGGAGTATGAGGGTTTTTATTATTAATTAGTTTTGAGTACAACAAATCTAGGTTCCAACCTTGGAAAACCCAACAAAGAATAAAAGATATAAACTGTGACTAACTTGAAGATCAAGTGCCAAATATCTTATTGATGCGCACCCTCCAAATGGGATTTACGGACTCGGCCAGGTTCGACCACAGAAACCCTCGAGCGATTTTGAAGCCTAGCGTTGCCGTGGAGGGATTGCATAAACTTTTGCATGGCTCTAGGAGGTCTGTGTACCTAGGAGGGTCTGCGCTGCCCTACTTGCCCCTAACGCGTATCGACCCAGTGTGGCCCTAGCTACCTGCGATGTCTACTTGTCCACTGATGCCATGTGTGGCTTTGAAGCCTCTTTGCGATTTCTATTGTGGCTACTCCTCTTGCCTCTTGCTTTCTCTTGGCCCTTTGGAATCAGAACATTCCCTTGGCCAATACTACCCTCAGCTTCCTTGAAATTCCTTTGAAACTCTTATTAGACCCACCTATAAATTCCAAATCTATTCCTCGAGTTTTACAAGTGTAGCCTGGCAGAGCCCTCAAGCCTTTCTCTTATAATTTTTCGTTCGCCCTTGAATATCAAGATTTAATCATCCATCAACTTCGAGAGATTAAAATGCTACTTGATCCATGTGACTTAGACAATTTCAACATGTGTTAATTAATTCACTTTAATTATTTTATTTTCCTAAGTTAGACTTAGGAAATCCATTAAAAATAATTAATTGTTTTAACGAACACCACTTGAAATTTCTCAAATCCTTTGTGGGTCTTGTAGATCAAGTGGCACTATATTCCCTCCACAAAATTTGAGGCAATGAAACTGTTGATGCTACCCCAAATACAAAATATCTCAACAATATACAGCAAAAATAATTTGATTCTTTAAAGAAATAGATAATTTTGCATATAGATATTAGCTCTTTTGGATCTTGAAACAACCATTTTGAATCTAAACATATGCAAGTGATTATGCTATGGGAGCATTTCTCATCTTTGACATGGTGAGCCTATTTAGTTACGATACGAAATTTTAATGGGATGTGACTAACTATCACTATGATAAAAGTTATATACATTGTTACAAAGTGTAAAGAAAAAATATTTGATGGGGGAAAATGCCATTATCTATACCGACCATCGCTCATTGCAATACTTACAATCACAATCAAAGATGCAACAATCAATACATTTTAGATGGATGGGATTTCTATAAAATTTTCATTTGCTTGGTTATATTAGGTATAAAAGGAGATACTACAATAAGGTAGTTGATATGCTCTCTAGGCCTATTGTAAATTTATCTATTATGCTCGAAAGCACAATCTAGTTATGCATGGAAGTTACATTAGACAATACACATATGATAGTGATTTTCAAAGATGTGTATGAAAACGAGTCAAAGAAGCAAAATGAAGAGTTAGATTATCATGTGCATAACGGTTTGTTTATGTGTGGGCAATTTATGTATACCATAGGGAGAAAGAAACAATAAATATGTGGAGGCATGCCTTAATTGATTGTTGGACATTGGGTATGAAACTTAGAAAGATAATATTATCTCTAAAAAAATTGTTGTTATTGGCCATGCACACATGATTAGTAGTGTATATTGTTTTATTAAGAGGATGTTCTTTATGTGCAATAAGTAAGCCTAGTAATAGGAAACTTGGATTGTACCTCCATCGGTTCCTTCACATGTGGGAGAGTATCTCAATGGATTTTGTAGGTGGTCTTCCAATGTCAAGGAAAGGTCATGATTACTTGTATGTTGTGGTAGATAGGTTTAGAAAAATGTGTCTTTTGATGCCATGTAAGAAAAAATTACGATTGAAAAACTACTCATCTTTTCTTTCCAAAGTCTTGTGGGTTCATTTTGGTAAACTTACTACTTCTATTGTATTAGTCGGAGATTCCCGATTTGTTAGAATTTTTGGTCTGAAGTGAACATGATGGACACAAAGTTGAAGAAAGTACAACATTTCATCCACAAATAGATGGTCGACCGAGGTGAGTACTTCGGGACAATAATTCAACTTCTTAGAGGCTATTGCATCGAACATCCCAAGTTGTGGGATGAATAGGTGCATTACATTCAACATGCATACAATAGGGCAAAGCATTCTTCCACAAACACATTGCTATTTGGGCATGTCATGGAGTTTCTTCAAGATCACCTTTGGACTTCATATTTGAAAGATGTAACTATATATGGTCTTAGTGACATAGATAAGTCCGGGAAGTTCATTGAGCAAATTCAATTGGTAACATCACACGGTGCAAAACTGACTTGAAAGAGTCAAAGAAGCTACAAGGCAAGGCATGATAACACCGTGTTGATAAAAAAATTCCAGGTTGGAGATGAAGTTTGGTTATATATCGGCAAATAAATATTGCAAGTGGAAGGTAAAAATATCAATCCAATGCAGTAGTCCATTTAAAATTATGAAAAATATTGGTATATGCTTTTAAGCTAGATTTAGCTCCTTATATGCAATTATATTATGTCGTTAATGTTGAGAATTTGAGATTGTTTGAGCCTCCATTGATTGATGATCAATGAAGGCATGTTCATCTGCCATCAATAGATGAATTCTCACCGAAATTATCTTGATGAAATTCGGTAGATCTCATACTCGACGGAAAAATCGAAACTTCGAGGAGAGGGAATGTCGAATACCTTAGAGTGGGACTCGAGGACAAAAATCCTTCCAAGGCCAAATAGATGGAGAGTGAAAGGGTAAGGGATCTATACCCTCACCTTCGAACAATTGATAGTATCATTTGGGGTACAAAAAGGCTTCTAGTGGGGAGGAACAATCGAGAGGCTCGGTGTTGTCTCCAAAATTAAGTGCTAAGCAAAGAATGAGCGATGAGAGCTCGTCACCGGTTACAACGCAACTCGTTTCATCAAATCCTGGTTCGTATGAAGTAACCAAGATGTGTTGTTTGTTTTCTCAAATAGGTAAAAAATGTGTAGAAAAGTGAAAGATTGATGACTTTGTAGTCTAGTCGGCACCTCAGAATATTCGAGAATATTCTCCAGAATTTCATACGGTGACACTATGACAAGTTCCACAATCAAATTTTGCTTGATGTTGGCAAAGTGAAAGTCGATCCTCCTAATCTCAGTTAATTTCTTCTATGTAAGATTATTATTTTAATGGTGAAATTTTTGGACCAATGGTGATGAGCCACGTATGCAGTGGAGGCTACCTCATGCCCTCCCCATGGCAAGGGTTGGATGGCATATTAATTTCATACAAGTCGAATCAAGGGTTTGAGCCATAGTAAGTAGGGCACACATACATATATTTTATATACAAATTTCATATCAAAGATTGGATTCTCAAATATTTCTAAAGTTTCGGCAAAATTAAATTGCAATTTTTATTTACCAAGAAAATTATGACCGAGGAGGGGGCGGGAGAGTTAGAATTCGACTGCGAATTCTCCCCCGGATGCATGTATTCTTAGTTGCACCATACACCACCAGTCCTTAGCCCCTGGGACTCACCTCTATTTCATGTTTGTCAACACGAGTTTGGGGAGGCCTGGGGGCACAGCAGGCCAACCCCCTCCCTTAGAAAGAGCACTATGACCAAGAATTTTCGGTAGGGATTTAAAAGGGTTAAGTCATGATTGGTAATGGTGCTTATCATGCCACTAATCCTAGTTTAGCACCATAACTTTTTATAATTAGTGCTAAAATGTGCTTTATGCTAATCCGGTTGTTAACCACAATTTAATACTTTCTTATCTTTAATTAAGTGTATTATCTTAGTGGCGGATCAATGAGACCAGCAAATGTGCTGAAGCTCCAATTTTAGTGGAGTTAAGCTGGCGGAGACTTCCGGTTTAGTGGAGAAAAACTAGGAAAAATTGGTTTTGCCATAAATTTCGACCAATTTTGGCTCGGGAAAAGAGTCATTCTTGGTAGGTACCCAGTGTTTAGACCATTGGAGCAGGTTGTAGAGGCAATAGGAGAGTACATCAAAGAAAACTTTCACAATTTAATCTAATACAAAGGCCCGAGCTATGAATTTGGACCAAGGAGATGTAGCCTAGTAGGGGTGAAATCCTTCATAAAAAACATGTATTTATTCGATTATTTGTGTGTTTGTGTTTTTATATATGTTGTTGTTCGAGAATTTAGTTTTCATGCTTTTATGTTCATGAATTACACTTAATCTCATTAATTTTATTGAATTTTCAATCATAATCATATGTAAACCCACATGTAAGTAAAACCAAATCACTTTCATGTTAAATCTGAAACTAATATTAACATCATTAACTAACAATAAATTTCATATCTTCCTTCACTACTTAGATGCTTTATACGGAGTCTTTACGTTCATTAGGTAGTCCATTGGGCACACGTTGGTCATTTATTTATTGAACATTATTTCCCACAAATATTGCAATTGTTCTCTTATTTCTTCCACCCTCATAAGTATGCGGCTATTCTTCTTCCTTTGATATCTTCATCTTGTATAGCTCGGTTCTCAAAGATTTGACATCTCCAATGGTGCTCATAGAGATTAGTTCTACTAGTTTCTCATATATTTATTTTGACATCTCAACTTTCATACATAAGGTATGAGGATATTTGATGGATTCTATATAAGAATACTTTGAGCCCATACTTCCCCTTTCATATACTTTGCAAAGGCTTGAGATTCTTCCTTTGGAGTTTAGTGATGGAGCCCTTAACATGTCCAATGACTTCATTTTCTATGAGGATCAAATCCGTCCTCTTATTCCATACAGAAAGTTTTGATTTACTGACCAGTTGCTTCTCTCCATGAGAAATGAAGTCATTTGACATATTCATAATATATATTAATATACTTACTTTTCAAGAGAAGATACTCCTTGATGATGAAATATTCAACTTGAGATTAATTTCTTTTTGATGTTGATAATATAGGATTTCTTATTGATTAATATTTCTTCCATAAAAATTGATCCTTGGCTCGAAGAGTACTATCACCTTGATTCATTGATGACAATACCTCTTCTTGCTTCCTTGGATGATAGAGTAGAATGTGGTGGATCTCCCAGAATGCTTCAATTGGCAAGTCTGCTTTTTCTTAAGTGGATGTTGGATCCATGAGGTATTATTTTTCTTTTTCAATGTAGGCTTCCCAAAAAATAACCAATATAAGAACCCTCCTTGGAATGAGATAGGGTTTTGAGGTATTTTATTATGATCTTTAATTGCTTTCTTCAAGATGATGAGAGGTTATTCCTTATTGATTATTTATTCTCTTGACGTTTCTCGGATGATATAATTGTGCTTTAGCCCTTGAGTATCCTTATTTAGATTGTGTTTTCCTTGATGTAGTCACCTTAACTGCGATATCATGTTGATAAATCTAAAGAGAATCTAGGTTGAATGAGATTTATCTTCTTTGATAACTACTTGTGATGCATTTTTACTTAACTTAATTAGGTTCTTATTTTTCTTTATTATATTAAATATTATTATCATCAAAAAAATACAAAACGATAAATAACAATGAGACAAGAGTTACAAGATATAGGTGATCGACGAGAGAAAAAAATCTCTCTCCACTTGAGAGGAAAAACTACAGAATTATTCTCTTCTTCACCGAATCTTCAATTGAAAAATTCCCACGACCTAAGACCCTCTAATGCCAAGTAAAATATTAACGATATTTCCTTCTATAAATTCCTCTATGTCTCATGCGATTCCGACCTCCAACAAATTCTTCTACCCTGTAAGTAGATTCTTTTGCAACTTAGTCCCTCCGGTAGATTCTTCTACGGAAACCTAGGTATTATGATATTAGAGAATGATGAACTTTTTCCTTGTTTTCTTCTTCTCTTGAAGATGATACCTTATGAGTCAAATCATCTGTATAATATATATTCTTTAACCCAAAAATCATTCTTCATGGATTTACTTCAATTCCATATATGTTGTTGCAAGATGATTCCTTAACCTTCGCACGTGTCGATAATATGGCCAAATAAATCGAGAAAAACTCACTCTTCCCTAGTATTTTTGTTCCTTACACTTATTTCTCTTTCTTGTACTAATTGATGAGGTGAATTTCCCCCCTCCAAGCGAGGTTGAATTCTCCTTTATATAGGTCTTCCAATAGGTCAAATTGCACCTTTTAGGCCGACTTGTACAATTGAGTAGGTTGAATTTGTCTTTGCATCATGGGCAGAATCTTGGAGGAAGTATTTTTGACTCCAAATACATTTTTTATTTACAATATGTAGCATTCCCACATGGGTCTTCAATACATTAAAATGAATCAATTTACCTTATGACAAATAGAAGCACTCAATGGGTGCTTGACCTAAAAAATAATTTTTTCTTGAGCATGAAACCCATGCCTCGGGAGCAATAATAATAAATTTATTTTATATTACATTAATTACATAAAATCATGATTATATATTTCATTATGAAAGTGGACACAGTACATATCTTAGCACATCCACCTTTTAGATTTCCCACCAACAAATGCACAATGGGTTATAAAATGTTGTTTTCCACAAAAAATGAACACCATTTACACAGCAACACTTAGAACTTACTAGAACAACTCCAACACCTTGTATTGATTTTTAACCTTGTGCAACAATGCCACATCTGCTGTTAGGGTACTCATGAAGCACTAAATACTCACTTGCTGAAAGGTATGCATCCCTTCTCTCTCTCTCTCTCTCTCTCTCTCTCTCTCTCTCTCTCAAAGGGAGAAGTGGGCTAATATAAGACAAGTTTGACTTGGGTTAAGAAAGTTCTTCAAGGATAAGTTTGAATTGGTCTTGGATGGTTCTCGATAAAGGGTCACGGGTCTTGGAATTCATCATTTTACTTTCTATAAGAAGAGAAGAGGTCTTGTGGGTTTTCCTCTCAAAAGGAGAGGTTTTGGCCCTGGATAATATCCTCTATATTGTGTCCTATTGTCTCATTGTTCTTTATGGTTTGCTAGTTTTTTTTATGATAATAACATAATAATAATAAGTGAAGAAGAACCTAATCAAGTTAAATTTAAATTCATCACAAACAATTACCAAATTAAGAAAAATCACCTAATTATCTACCACTATATTTCTCAACATGGTATAAGAGATAAGGGTGAAAATAAAAGGAAATGAAACTTATAGAAGACCCATCAAAAGGAATATCAAGAAAGATCAAGGCATAAAATAGGACATCGAACCATTAGGAATGGATATATAAGGCCCAAGAAATATAAAGACATCAAGGAAGGCTACCCATTTCATATCAAGAAGCAAAATCAGAAAGAGAAGACAAAAGATTCAACTTTAAAGGAAAGAGCCACTACACTCCACTCAAACAAAGAGGACTACCTTGACGCAACTTGAAGTCTACATCAAAGGGAATTAGAAAGAAGAATTTCCATCATCATCAAAGGAATCAAGGTGAGCTCCCTCTATTTGAATCACATATCACATCTCAAGCATATTTGAAAATACATCTCTAGAAGAAGTATTGTCATATTAAAGAAACAAACATCATCCATTATCCTTGAAATCAAGAAAGCCTTGAGTTGAATATATCACCATAAAGGAGCATCTTCACTTGATAAGTAAGTATCCTTATATCTATGTTTGAATCTACTAGCAAAATGAATTCATGTTGTAATGAGAGAAACAAACACAATTTGGGTCATCAAATTTCCATGCATGGAAGATGTAATATTCCCACTTAGTTGGAATATTATGTGTTTCTCTATTTTGCGAGATGAGAAGAATAAATGGGGTAAAGAGACCCTTAAATCTCTTTATTAGGAATAAAACATTCCCTATGTGAAAAGGGGTTTGAATAAGAAGGCCAAATAAACACTCCTTGGTGTGAAAAGGGGCAATGCATGAGGACTAGAACCTTGTTGACTTGGTCAAAAACACTTCTAATTGAGGAGGAAGCCGGTGGGAACAACGGTTTTGAGGAGGGCTCTTTGCAATGAAGAAACCTCTAATGTGTGGGGTCCAGGGTAAGGAGGCTCCTGTAAAAGATAAAAAGGAAGGGATAACATAAATGAGGAGAATTCAAAATCTTGTTTATGTTTGAATCTTATGACTTCTTGCATACTTCGGCTATTTAGTTGGGTTTGCTACACTATTTGAGGTAGGGATTCTCATGCGGAGAATTTCATTCTCTTTCTTGGTTTAGCTTGCTTAAGGGATCTAGAGAGGTTACGAGAGCCACATTTCCACTATTTGACTTGGGGTCAACGGATACCAACTCCTACGGTCTGGAGTCTATTCTAGAAACAACATCATTTCTTAAGGTGATGTTGTGGTAGGAATGGAATCCCATGATTGAGATAGTTTCTTGGAGAAGGAGGCTTTTTTCTCTCCTATAAGGCTAGTAGAAAGTCTTCATCCATTTTTATGTATTTTAATGTATTATTCAGCCATGTCATATACGAGTTGCGGTAAATACGTCATTTTATGCAGAGATGTCATTTTGTACTTGTGCTCATGTGAAACCCTTGCGGGTTGTCTCCATTTTACGTAAAAAGTACAAAACCTCCCATTTTCTTGGCTCTTTGATTAATGAAATATCTAGATCTGTTATGACACACATTTTTCTATAGAAACCCTTTCGAATTACGTTTTTACAAGCTTCAAAATTCTTGTTTCTTTGAATTCATGCGGTTTGGCGTTTTAAGGTGTTTTGGCATGGGGAGATCTGTTTAACATAGCTAGAATGATTTGTTACACTCATTTTATATTTAAGGGTTATTAAGTGTAATATAAGGATCAAGTCCTATTTTTCTATTATGTAACATAAAATTCTGAAAACAACGTTTTTTTTAATCTCCATATTGCGGAAATTTACGAAAATTTAACGATGGTATTAGAGCTGCTCTTTGCTTAGCTTTTGGGAAAAATATATCCATAGTATGGAGGAGAAATTTATTTCAAGTCTTATTATTCAAATCATGCAGAACATTGCAAGAGATATCAAATAAATGAGGCACAAAGGAAAGCCCTAAAGGGTTTTTTACGAAAGCAAGCACCAACACCTCGTTACGTGTGGAACGATCGGCTACTCACCCTTGCTACAACACTCCACTATGCCCTCATTCTTATACGAAGGCAGGGAGGAAGAAATACAGGTGACTACTTTGTGGAGTATGAGTCACAATCCCAAAGATTCAAGGAACACTTGAGCTTTCAAGAATTTTCTTAGGATCAAGGAAGGGAGGGAGATCTTGTTATCGACATAAGAGGGGGAAGGATGGATGCGGGGAGTCGGACCTACGGTGCGGTATGGGAGATTCTTCTTGCCCATATATGATGGATCCCACTTAAGTGCACTTCGAAGGCTTGGGTGGAGAAAGTGAATGCCTATTTTTGACTCAATAGAGTTTCTAAAAATAGAAGCTATCAAAATAAGTACATGCGCACATAGAAGGGGAGGCTCATGAATGGTGGTTCCATGGGCTCACTACACTAGGGCATGCTCACATCTGCTTCATACTCATTCTTCACCAAAGACTTTTAGAGAGATTTTATCCAAAGGATTCGGAGGTCCACTTTGTAGGTAACCAAGCTCAAACAAAAGGGAGATTTGGAGGACTATATTGCTGATTATTTGAAACTTTGACAATGGTATCCAGCCTCACTATGAGCGAAGGGTATGTATGTTTATTGAGGGGATGGTTGAACCATTGCATGGGTTGGTAAGATCCCACCAAGCCAACTACACTCCTTGAGGCTGTGGAGAAATCTAGATATTTACCAGCATGCTTTTCCCAAAGAAAAAGCATTACTGCAACGGGGAGGATTCTTCATGGCCAAAAAAATCACTTCTTAACCATGAACAAAGGAGAATATAGGGGGGGGGGGGATTTTTCCTCACTTTCCATAAGCCATGGGTGCCAAGCCATGAGTGTGTTGTAGGGGAAGGCTCATTATATTGAGATTTATTCGAAGAAGAGGAGAGGGCCGGTGTTGTGCTACCTAGAAGATGCGAGAAAGACTTTTTGCTCCGAGGGGAGGAGCTCTTGCAGCATTGAGGGGTGTCCCTAAATATCTAACTTTAAGAGTTAGAGGTACCATTATAGGGAAAAGAGTATTGGTGCTAGTAGATAGTGGAGATACTCATAATTTCATTGATTCATAGCTTGTAAAGAAGAGGGGAATCCATATGGAAAAATTTGAAGGATTTTTTAGGTCTTGATTCCGAGAGCCGAGGAAGTTTGCGGTGTTTTAAGTATGTCCTGAGGTTGTCTGTTACTATGGGGACCTACTATGACGGAACCACTTTTTTGTGGTTGATATTCACGACACCAATGTCATATTGAAGGTCCAATGGTTGATCACTCTTGGGAGAGTCACTACGATTAGGAGACTCTAGAGATGGAATGGATAGGGAAGGAGGATGGTAAACAACAAAAAATCAAAGGGATGCACACTTACCCCCTTAGATTGTTTCGGATCACGAGATGGAGCGGGAGTACACGAGAGGAGACAAAGAATGGGCGGTAGAACTACGTTTATTTGAAGTTGAAGTCCATGATTCACTAGTACACCCTGATGTGCAAGCTCTCTTGGACCGGTATTCTATAGTATTTGAGGATATTCCCCAGGGAGACCTCCACGATAGGGGATTTGAGCACACTATTGAGCTAGAGCAATGGATTCAAGCTATGATTGCTACCCCTTATATAGGCATCCCAAAGCTTATAGGGATGAAATTGAAAGGGCCATTCCAGAACTACTAGCCCTAGGTCATATTTGGCCTAGCACTAGCCCTTTTGCATCTTTAATGGTATTGGTTAAGAAAAAGGATGGCACATTGAGAATGTGCATTGACTATAGATCACTAAACATGAATACCATGAAGAATAGATATCCTATTCCCGAAGGATTGATGGTGATGGATGAGCTTGGGATCCAAATATTTCTCCAGATTGACTTGAGATTCGACTATCACCACATTAGGGTAAGAGATCAAGACATTCCCAAGAAAACAACATTCAGATGTCACTATGGGAATTTTGAGTTCTTAGTGATGCCATTTAGTGCGACCAATTCCTATAACATTCCAATCTTGCATGAACCACATATTTATTGGTCATCTAAGAAAGTTTGTATTGGTCTTCTTTGATGATATTCTGATTCCTGACCGCACATGGGAGGAACATTTGCAACATATTGAGACGGTGTTGCATATTGTCAAGGAGCAACAATTCTATGCTAAACTCTCGAAATGTGAGTTTGGCCTCAACGAGATGCTCTCGCAGACCACATCATTGGGGTGGATGGAGTAAGAGTGCATGAAGAAAGATCCGGGCAATCAAGAGTTGGTTCGAGCCAGAAATGTTTTAGAACTCTAGGGATTTGTGGAAGGGCATATGCACATATTACCGGAAATTGTCAAATGGTTCTCTCAACTTGTAGCACCACTTACGAGACTTGACCAGAAAGGGATCTTTAAATTTTGGACACCTATAGCGCGGAGGGATTTTTTATAATCTCAAGAGGTAATGAGTAGTTGCCGTATTAGTTTTATTTTTCTCAACCTTTTGTGTTAGAATGTGATGTCGGGTAAGAAGGGATTGAACGGTCTTGATGCAAGGAGGGCATCCTATAGCCTTTGAGAGCAGGAAGCTACTACCACATGAAATGTTTGTACCCCATCTATGATAAAGAAATGTTGGATATCATGCATGCTGTAGCCAAATCCTAGCAATACTTGAGCAGGGAATAAATTCAAGGTGAAAATTGATCATAATATTCTCAGATTCTTTCTTGAACAAACGGCTCAAGAAAGACAAAAAAAATGGAAGTAGAAAAAATCCAAGCTTATGAATTTGACATAGAGAGTATGTCAAGGGGAAGAGAAATATAGTGGCTGATGCTCTATCCAAGAGACCAACGAGCGCTGTCCTTCGAGGGCATGGACACGGATTGGAAGGCTCCATTGTTGGTTGAATACTCCAAGGATAACTTTGCATGTGAGATACTTGATGGGGTGATAGCTGATGAGTGGTATAGAGTGATGGATGAGATCATCTATTACAGGGACCGGAGTCTTGCAGCCGAAACTTTAAGCTCAAATAAAAGATCTGCCAGTATCACATGATTCCCCACTTTCGGGGCATCGGATTCACAAAGACTTACTAGGCCATAAGAAGAGATTCTCTTGGAAGGGGTCTCAAGGAGGATGTGCTCAGCATGTCAAGGAGTGCATGGTACATCGACAAAATAAGGGAGAACACACTCATCTTTGCTATATTATTGCGACCTACCCATTCAGGATGGAAAATGGGAAAGCATCTCCATGGACTTCATCACCGGTCTACCTACTATTCGGGTAAGAATTGTATCTTTGTAGTTTGTTGAAAGACTAACAAATTATTCACACTTCTTTTCCATTTGCACGTATACTACTTCACGAGTAGCTGACCTATTCTTTAGATATGTGTTTAGACCATAGTTATTAAAACCGGAGCGGTGACGGGACCCGGTGGACCTAAACGGGCGACTTTCGGCCAGAACCCAGGTCTAACGAGCGGTCGGATCTTAATGAACCCGTTTTTAAAACACATTAAATAATTATTTTTTAATAAAAAAAAAATATTTTTAAGATTTTCAACCATGATTCCAAGCCAATAGAGACAAAATATTCAGTTTTTCTCATTTTTATATGCCATGCAAAGGTGAATATATCAAAATGGCAGGTGCAATACATATCATCGAAAATACATAATCAATGAGGCTTCAAATGGCCCATAAAGTCAAAAAACAATGCTACAAGCTATGAGGCCATTGGCCTAATACAAGACTACACATGAATGATGATCGATCATCAAATTCATCACCGCTACTAGACATGGGATCAACATCAAGGCTGCTACATAGACATCATCTAGATCAAAGAGTACGAGATGCCTCGACTCTCGAGCTCACTCTGCAACCTCAATACCCACCTTACCAATAACAATAGAAGTGGACCTAATGGAAGCACGAGTTACTCGAGGTGCATGACTAGTGTCGTCCATTGGTTGTTTGCCTTTGCTTGATGCAGCTACCAATCCTGGGTCTGCGTCTGATGGCGCCACCAAATTTGCTTCAAATTCACCCACCGCTACTGCTGCATCAAAATCAAAATCAGCCTCAAACACTAGATCTTCAGTGTCCTCCACCCATTTTGATGTTGGATCAATATCATCCAACACAATGGGATCTAGATCAGGTGTTTTGCTCATCAATTGGTTCCGCCTCAAGCGAAGGTTGTATTGCACAAACACAAGATCATTTAACCGTTTTTGTTCCAAACGGTTTCTCTTCTTTGTGTGTATGCGCTCAAAAACAAACCAATTGCGCTCACAACCTGAAGCACTGCAAGTTTGGCTGAGGATTCTAATTGCAAACTTTTGCAATTGAGGACATTGGCCGCCAAATGACTCCCACCAATGTGCTACAAATAAAAAGATATTCATTAGTAACATAGTTCATTTCATTACTTATTTACAAACAATTTAACTTGAAAAGAAAAACAAATTGGAATTGCTTACCTGGTTGATCCACATCTCTTGCCATTTTTGCCAAGTTCTTTCCAAAGGTACCAGCTGCCATACTGAAATGAGTAAGTTGTTTATGTGTTTCCAAAAGGTCTGCACGGTTAGGGACCATGCGCTCCAAGCAATCAATCAATCCAGATTTGACCTCCCCATCTTGCTGATCTCCTAGTCGAGCTCTATAATGATACTTTGGGTTCAAAAAATACCCAGCTGCATGTATAGGACGATGGAGTTGATTGTTCCATCTGTTATCAATGACCTCCCATATCCGGCCATATTTAGCTAACCTGTCCCTGTAAGCTGCCCGTATCTGCTCCTTGGCTTGATCCATAGCCTCATAAATGTATCCCATTGCCATCTTTTCCCCATCCACCATCCTTAGCACCTTAACAAGGGGCTCAATAATTTTTACTAGCTCTGAAGACCTTTTCCAAAAATTAATGTCAAAGACTTTCTTTTTGGTGTCTTTTCCATCTTGTCTACGAGCCCACCGGGATTTAGTCCAATCATCAGAAGGAAACATTTTCTACAGGTTTTTCTGTTGAGAATTGAGACATTGCAACGTGAGGAAGTGAGTTGCAAATCTCGTAATGGCAGGCCTAACAAGCTCTTTGCCCCCAATATTTTTCCTCATTAGGCTCAATACCCATGAGTGGTTGTAAATGTATTTTGTAATGCACTTGCCATGCTCTACAATGTTTTTTACCCATTCCACTTTGCCTATGTCCTCAGGCATGAGGTCTATGCAATGTCCAGCACATGGAGTCCAAAATATGGTATTATACTTGGACTCAAGCATCTTTCCAGCAAGAACATAGTTTGAGGCATTATCTGTGATGACCTGCACAACATTCTGCTCTCCCACTTCCTGAATGATCTCATCCAAAAGCTCAAATAGAAGGGTTGCATCTTTCACCTTATCAGATGCATCAACTGATCTCAAAAACATTGTTCCTCGAGGGCAAGCAACAAGGAAGTTAATGATAGTGCGGTTCTTTCCATCAGTCCATCCATCTGTCATGATGGAACAACTTGTTTTGAGCCATGACTCTTTATATTTAGCCAAATACTCATCAATATTACAAATCTTTTGTTGCAAAAGAGCTCCCCTTAAGTCATGCGCAGTAGGGCCTTTGAAGCCCTTTCCTGCAACAAAAACAGAGTCCCACATAACTTGGTAATAAGGTGAGCGAGCAACATTAAATGGGATATCTGAATCATACCACCATCTAGCAATGTATTGATAAGAAGCTTCTTTACATTGTTTTTTCCAATGTTGATCCAAAGTGGGTTGACGACTTGGAGTTGGCTAGGACATGGAGGCAGTGGCTGTGGGATTAGCAGTGGATGAGAAATAACTCATGAGGTTGGGTTTCTTTGTTGGGTTTGATCTTTTGCCAACAGGAGGAACATAGTGAAAGGGGTTATTGGTGGAAGGAATAGAAGTGGAATCTTGAATATCATACTCATCATTTTCATACACACTCTCTCTCAACATTTCTACTATTTCCCTCTTCCTTGCAATTTCATCTTGGATGGCCTTCTCCCTAGCCTTAGTCTTCTCAAACTTTTCAAGCTTGGCAAGGTATTCTGCCCTAATCGGACCTAACACTGCTTTAGGTGCATCACATGGCGTTACATTGCTTCTTATCCCGATTCCCAGCCAAGTGATGTTTCAATCTAAGAATACCCCCACCTCCAATACATTTTTGACAAAGTTTGCATACCATCTTTCCCTCAACCACATCACAATGGGCCCATGCATTGTCCTTGGCTTTTGGAGGCATCTTGACTTGAAATAATTGAAATTTGGAAATAAATCTGCCATTTAAAAAAAATTGCAGCTAAGATAAATGGACAACTAAGGCTAAATTTACGAAACAAAATGCACATTCAATTTTCAAACATACAAAATTTGATAGCATAGGACTAGAGATTTGAGAGCAATAAAATAGCTAAACACATGAGAAAATAAATACATGAACAACAATGAAATGATGGATTTTTCAAGTGAAAATTCTTACCTGACAATGCAAACTAGCTTCCTTAGCGTCCTCTTGAAGATGCCAACGCTATTGACAGCTCCAAACTATCTCCAAGATAGCTCCAACTCCAACTCCAAGCCTCCAAGATCACTGCTCCGACAAACACTCAACACTCTCCAAGCTCTCAATCAAACTCACAAACAACAAATGAGTTGGTGTGAGACAAAGGAGAGGCTGCCCCTGCTTATAAAAGATTGGGGAGGGCGTTTTTGGAGGGAAACAACCCTCCCCTTACCTCCACATATGCCCTAAGGCTGTGTTGCTGGCCGCCAGTGGGTCCGCGCAAGGAAGGGACACCTAACTGGCTGGTTTATGCATTAACCAGCCGGTTCCGTACCTAACCGGCCAGTTAGGTCCGGTTAACCGGCTAATTCAGGTGAGACACCCCTCAAAACTAGGTTTCAAGGGCAGTTGTGACCAGACGCTGATCTGACCGACTAGTTTGACCAGTTATCGGTTCAAACCGGCCGGTTTTAATATATATATATATATATAATAGACGTTGCGCTTCCTATATTTTTGGAAAATGATGCTTCTGACGTTTCACTTCCAAAAAACAACCTTGCTTCATCCTCGCTTTGTGCAACATTGGGGCAAACACCTAGGGCAAGAGATTTTATGGATGAAATTTGAGTGGATGCCCACCAAATTGAAATACTTTGTGGCAAATCAAGTCAACTTGATGTTTAGGCTCTCAAACCTTGAAAAATACTCTTCCCTAGAAATTCGCATCGAGCCCTAGCTTCTCCTCTATCCTTAAAAGGACCAAAATTTTAAGGAGAGAGAAAATGGATTAAAATTTAAGTTGATCACCAAAGACTAGGACTAGTGCCTTGTTCTTTAGGTGTATGGAGTCGTGGATGTCAAAGATGGGCCAATATTGCTCTTAAGGGGGCTGAAATTTGATGCCCTATCACAAATTTCAAGCATTTACCCACTCAAGGAATAATGGAATTTATGGGAAGAGCTTTAAAGAGTTTCACCAGTAGGTTAATTCTTACAATGTCATGCATGAATAACGCACGCAATTTTCTTCTATCTAGCATTCAATAAATACTTTATCAAAATTTAGGGCACACTTTTGCATAGATCAGAACTACTCATTCCATACATTAGGCACGAAAAGAAAAGATCTTCAACAGTATAGCACTTACAAGACAATTTAGCAAGAAATTACATCCATTATGGTAAGAATAGCTCCAAAATATGTCCAAAATTTAACTTCAATTATCAAAATGCATCCAATTATTCAAGAATCCACAAAAAGAACAAGTGCGAGTCTCTCTAAGGGGGCCAACGAAATCCCAAGTGATGATGATCAGAGATTAGATGAGTGATATATATGTGTCCTAACAAGTGTATTTTAGCCTACAAGCCCCTAATGCCACAGAATAATGGGCAACAAAAGCCTCTAGGTCATAGGCCGACCTAGTAACCATTATGCAAATGAAAATTTATCTCCAAAAGAGGGTCGAAATGCTCACGTCGTGCATGCATAGGCCTTTAGAGGTCATGTGTTGAGGCCTTCTTGTGTCGAACGGAGTGTAGAGGGCCTCTAAAATCATGATGGGGGGGTTTGCCCCTCTGCCTCAGTGCAAATCATCCTATGGACCCCCAAATATGGTTTGGGGCACAAACTGGGTCTCATGTGTCTCCATGTGGCTGAATCTCTGTCTTTGCTCCAACATTGAGGGCACTTGAGATGGTGCTAGCCCTACCATGTCTCAATGAATGAAACAAACCTCATCTGGGCCTTGGATCAATTGCCACACCATATATATATGCTTAAGCCGACTGTGGGAAAACTGGTCCAAATGCATCATCCCATGAATAATATAGGGCAAAGTGCAGAAGCTGGGGGTGCTAAAGATGCCCATGAGTGCAAATGATGCTCTGTGAATGTCTGGGGACCCATGGCTCTCAAGTTTCAACGCCTCACTTGTGGGTGTCAATATGATCCTATGGTGGAGGTGGGCCCTAGTCAAGTTGGCTAGCCCATATTGAAACCACCTTCCAATCACACATAATATCCTGTGCTGCAACTTATGACATTAGGTACATTTAATCATTTTTGCATCTAAGTGAACCAATCTTGCAAGTACTGGGCAATGTGACACTTTATACAAGGTTCCTCTTCCAAAATTGGGGCCTTAGTCACGTAATGTTGTTACCTCCATAGGTAGGAGTGGCTAAAAGACGATGCTATTAGGCATTTCAAACCCCCAAAGAGAAGTGACATGTCCTTAGTCCTCCCTTCAATCAATAGGTGTCATGTGAATGATGATGGAATGAAGGGGGAAGATGGGGTCTCAAGGTCAAATGCCATGGTCAAAGGGGTAGCAATAATGAGGAATTCCACATTTTGGGCATATAGATGAGAGGAGGAAGCAATCATAGATGCATGAGTTACCCTGGCCTTTGTTTCTCCACCCCTCTTATTGCCTTTTTCTTTTTCTTTATATTACGGCTCAAAGCTCTAGGAAATGATAGCATGATTTGAAGGATTTATAACAGTTGTTACCCCCTTAGTGTTGGGGCAGTTCATCGCCCACCAGGGGTTGGGACATGCAAGGGTTCCTTTCTATGATGTGATAGGGAAACATTGGCCCAAGGAACTGGGTGATGGCCATAATGATAAGGGGTAGAGCTCATGCTTGGCTTTTGCCGATGTGCTAATGTTAATGTCTCGACCATCTTTTTCATTTTATAATTTTCTTTTTGTTTCTTGCTTGTGGCCATTATATGCTCTTTCTTTTCTTTTAGCTGCATCAACCTCCTGGGGCAACGTTTCCAGGCTCAACTACAAGCCCACCTTCCAACATGTGATCTCGACAAATGGGCAAGGGGACATATGATTGATGCATGTGGCAGAGATATGAATGGAAATCCACATCGGCTATAAGACAACTCTCAGGGGTTGCTGGCTATTGTCTGGATGAGATGAATAGGAGAAAAGTTTATGCTAGGGGTCACCCACTTTTGGTGGTTAACATCTCGCTCCAGTGGGGACATGAGCTCACCGTAGAGCACATGATCCATGTACTCGAATGGGGAGGTCATGAGAACTCCAACAATCTCCTGGGACCACATGCCTATAACCTGCACATAACAATACAACTATTGGGAGCATGTGCATTGGGTGTATTTTTATCGCCCATGTTTAAAAAAAAATCCATATAGAAAAGTAAATCTATACTAAGTTGCAAGTCTAATCTAAATGTAACTATTCTTGCATGAGAACATGATATGATGATGTTAGCTATGCAAACATAATATGCAACGCACCTACACTAACATGCATGACATGAGAGATCATGTCCCTTCGAGGAAATACTCTTTCAGGAGTTGCCCATTCATAGGGAGGGGAACGGGTTCTCCATCAAGGGTTTCGAGATGATAGGCATTTATACCGGCTATATCAAATATCTTGTAGGGACCAATCCATAAGTTGTCAAGCTTTTTAGGCATTTATACCGGCTATATCAAATATCCTGTAGGGACCAATCCATAAGTTGTCAAGCTTTTTATGCATGCCAGTCTTTTCTCTCCTCTTGTCCCACAAGAGGACAAGGGTTCTAGGCTCAAAGGCTTTATTCTTGATATGTTTATCAAACGAATCCTTCATCTTCTCTTGGTTTTGGGCCAAGTGGTCGATGGCTTTCCTATAAACCTCATCAACCCCTATAATCTGGTGAATTCATGCTTGTATGGCATCTTCCTGATCAGGAAATTCTTTTAAGCACTCGAGTGCAGGCAACTTGTGAGACAAAGATCGATTTCCTTGGGAAGTTCGATCCTCTAGAGAGCAGTAGCAGTTGTTGAAAGGGTTCAAACCATAGGAGGGAAGCGAAGAGGAGCAGAGATAGTGAGTCCGGAGGAATTTTAACAGTTTCAGAGAGTCAGAAAGAGGAGGCCGAGATTTTCTCCAGGAGTTTGTGCAGAGGTAGTGCAAAGCCTCAAGACGAGCTAGTTTTCAGTTCCAGAGGCTGAGAGAAATATTGTATTGTCTACACCTTTCAAATACCTTTTTCAAATGTTTACAGTGATCATATCGTTCTTTGGAGGCAATATACGGATCACCTTGATATACTTCCATAAACTTCCCTATCAAGTCCGAGAAAGCAAAGTCCATATCCCTTTGAAAAGTAGATCCAACATTTAATAATCCAAAAGGTAATCTAAGAAATTTATAAGTTCCCCAAGGAGTGGTAAATGCGATCTTTAGTTGATCTTCTTCCTTGACCACTACTTAATTATATCTAGAGAAACCATCAAGGAATGACATGAACTTAGATTCAGTTGTGTTGTAATAAATTTTCCATATTTGGCAATGGGTAATTATCCTTTAGACACACTTTGTTTAGATCTCTAAAATTATTACACATCCTAATATTCCCATTTTTCTTTTGGGTAACAACAGGATTAGAGATCCATGAGTGTTAATTTTAGGTTAACATGTTCTTCACTTAGGACAGTTACTTCAAAATTAGCCCATTTACTAGTACATTTCATTTCCATTAGCAATCACATGAATCATTAAGGTTTCTCCATCTCATCAAGTTTTAGGTGCAGGAAGTAGTGGATCAAGGATTTCCAGATATCATTAAGGTTGCATGTTCAATCATTGCTCTCCCTGGATGTTGGAAAAGTGACCTTGCCTAAGTCATAACCATTGACTTGACCACAACCTGCTACTTTACCTGACATTCTGTTTTGGTCCACGTGCCACCGTCAACTATACAGTTTGTTGAGGATTCCATGGCTCCCTCTGAAGCCTTGATTTAGATAGATATGCAGACTTCATCAATCTGATCCTCATCTTTAATATGAGACTTCACAATTGTGTCAGAGAATTTTAGAGATGCTTTCCTTCAGATCTGAGAGAAAAATCATCTTCATGATCCTATTTCAACCAGGCCGAAGGAATCCTTTCAATCATCCAGCTGCTTCATGACAATTATTAATCCATTATACAAAGGTCTGAGGTATCTGCATACGACCATCCTTCTCCAAAGGTTCAAGATCAGGGCTCTCTCAGTTTCCCTCTTTAATGAGGAGTCTGCTGCAAGGGTCTGGTCCTGGTTCAAAGAACTTTTCAAGGTTGTTCATCATCATACTTGGGATCTAAATTACTGACCTGCTACAGGACTTCCTCCGACATTAAACAGGGGTATCCTAGAGTTATCCAACTTCTTAGTAAGACCTAGAGTAGTCTTACTTTAAATTTGATTATGTCAAGGTTTCTTATGCAACCTTGATTCAGAGTCCAATCTTGATATTAGCACCATTTCTGACATCTTCAGCCATTTTCTAGAATCTAATGCATAACATCAAATGTTGTAGATTGAATTTAGCAGAAATAATTTTCTGACATAAAGATAATGGTGGCATGCAAAGCTTAGCAGTTCACTCATCAAGACCTGCCCATGTGCACCTGTAACCCTGGAAGATATCTTATGCACAGTGTGCCACTGAAGTTGCCCAATAGTGCCCTCAAGTCCGTTCATCTGCTCTTCACTGTTAATTTGATCACACCTTTGCTTCAGCTATACTAGGCTGCTTCTTTCAACACTGAATGAGGATCAAAACTTTCCTTCCAACATAAAATTCCATAGGTCAGCTTAACTAAGAAGTTCAAACTGAGATTCTATATATATATATATATATATATAAGTGTTGACACTGTTGAAGGAACAAATCACAGTAGAGTGATGAAGTGTAGCTATGTCACTGTTTCATTATGCAGGTGTAGGATTCTTGATACAATACGATCAAAGAGGATCTCACTGCTCTGTGTACAATGCCAACTTAAAGGAGCCATACTTATAAAGTAGGGAAGCCATACATGTCTACTGTACTGTTGTATTTTTGATATGCACTCATATATATATATATATATATATATATATATTCACATATTGAACTGAGCCAAGACCATCATACCTAGGGAGATGGAGACGAGGTTATGTATATATTATTGTAGCTATAACAATACCATACAGCCATGCATAATGCTGAGAGCAAGAATGTAGAGGATTGAGCATATAGGTTGATACTTATTATTGCTAATATTGGGAAGCCATATTGATGTGAATTCATACATGTTGATGTGGAGCTTATACAATTGTGACAATGTCACAATGCAAAGAATCACACAGAGGCAGGTTCATATGCTAATGAGACAGAGTTTCGATCAGGTGTAAATCATACCAGGAGCAAACGTCCAATCATACCACTACCAGAGAGGCAGTGTCAGTGAGAGAGTAGGTCTGAGAAACTCCTTTTTGCTGCTAGAAGGGTTCTTTTTAATCCTTCATGACTGTGTGCCAGATGCCTCATTGCTTCACTAAACTGAGTGCTGTTCTTCCTAGCCTTTCCATGCCTGTGGCAATGCTCAAGTGACCTTGATGTCTGTCCTCTCTGAAGTCTGCAGGAACTATAGGCCTCAAATCTTCTTAGAAGTTCGACTTCTCCTCTTTTCTCACAGTTATTTACAAATCGGAGATACACAGGTCACTAATTTTTCAGATCAAGTAATGTTTGGGCAGACAAAGGCTGAAACAAAGAAGACCCTTATTATCTTCGCTGGTCCTGGAAGGTTTCTTTCAGAGCACAATACCAAGATGATTCTTAGATCCGTAGAGATATGTTGAAGAATGCACTACTTCTAAATGCAATGAACCCTCCTTAGAGGGTTGAATACTTCTGCAATGGACCTTCCTTCGTTCAAGCCCTTGTCGCTTTAAGGATTGAATCCGATTGAGCCAATTTGTAGGAATTTTGATAGCATGCCTTATATGCAAGGCTGCAGTGCACCATGGATCAGTGCAGAGATAACTACTTTAATTCATCACTCTCTCAGGGCTGAAAGGATACCCTCTCCTGAAGGAAGTTTGAAATTTAAAAAAATATTTCCCAAATAAAATTAAAAAAGAAACCGGTTTCTCCTTTAATGACCACACGACTGCATGAGCTCTGCACCAAGTTCTATCCTAAACTTACTTCATTGCCACAGAAGATCTTACCTCAGATCTGTTGTCCAAATTCAGAGATTGGAGATACATCATGAATAGGGCTCTTGGAGTTTTTACTAGACAACAAACTTCACTTGCTTGGGCTTGTCCCCTCCTAGCTCTGATTCCATGTTAAATTTGGATAACATGATCTATGCTTAGGACAGTTATCATGACATTTCATATCAGCCCATAGTTCATTTAATAATCATATGAACATCCAAGATGCAGGAAGGCTGAGCGGAGGAGGAAGGTGGCATGATGGAGGAGAAGAGAGAGGGACGAGGGGAGGAGGACTCCTTCTAAGGTCTGCGACAAGGTTCCAAAGGGAGGCCGAGGGCTTACAGTCAGGCCTACAAAGTCCAAAAACACCCACAACAGGGGCTAAAGAGGTAGGATGAGGACCTTAGGGGCCTGCAACTAGACCTAGAGGGCCTGAAAGGCTAACGCTGGGGTTGATGGGGCCCACGACAAGGAAGAAAAGGCCAGAAATGGCCTACGACTAGGCTTAAGGGGCAACACTAAGGCTAAGAAGGCTGACGCTGGGCCTGGAGGTTCTAAAAATATTACAAACCCTCGCCAAAATCAAAATTTGTTTTAGATCTTCAGTATTGTCCAATTTCCTTTGATGCTGACTTTGTAGAATCTTTAGAGACTAGATCTTACCCTGAAGGGCCTAGATCTAGCTCTAACCCAACAAATCGTCTTGAATTTCACCTGCACAAATGAAATTACAAGTGCCCAAAACCCCAATATATACAAAATATTCAAAATCCCAAACCCCAACTGCAAAACAAGTGTTAGAAAAAATTATTGTACAAACAATTATTTTAGAAAAATAATTTACAAAATATACAAATGTTTAATGCTTGAAAGATTTTTTGAAGAATAATTTTTTATGAAATTTGACAATGGCTTGATGTATTTCGAAAGAGATATTAACCACAGCCTTAGCAAAGTAAGAAAGTCACATAAAATATCTGAAGTCCATACAAGGTCAGCATGTGGCCACAACCTGTGAACTTGGAGCCCAAGGGTTGGGGAACCTGCAAACTCTATATTTCTTAAGAAAAATCGTTAGATCATACAATGAATTGGATCACCTAAGATAAGCCCAAAACTTACCAATAGAATGTTCTTATCATCTACAAATGAAATAACAATTATCTACAAATGAAATAGCAATTCATATGATATTGAAGCACAATATAGTAAAGCACATACCCAGCACATACCACAGATCAATGAGACAAAGACACCATGAACTGTACCCCAAAGTCTTTTATTATGAGATTCAAACGTTCCCAACAAAACAATGGCTTCACACCAGCTTTTACAAAATTACATCTGACCAAAGATCATCATGATCAATAGAAGCTCAATAGCCTTTTATTTATAGAGAAATTCCTCCAAGTGGAAAATAACGACTAGTTGGCTTGATCCTTGTCAAAATAATCTCGACCATTGATAAATCTTTGATCAGCTTTTAATCTCTGTCGTTGAAAATATTTGTTTTTGAGGAATTTTCGAATTTCTCATTAAAACCATTTTTATTAGTTAAAAAATAATTATTTTGAACTAATTTCCTCAAAAATTCGACTTTGAATTAACCATCAAGGTCCAAGGGTCCAAATTTTCTTAAAATTTCCAATATTCCCTTGGTGGGGGACCTCCAAAAATTAACTTCCTTTAGACCCACGAATTTTTCCATTTGGAGAAATTAGTTTCTCTAATATTTTAATTTTGACTCCAAATTAATTCGTTTTCCGTCTTAGGATTTAATATATTTTTTCTAGAAAAATTAATTAATTGACTAATGAGGGGATTAATTACTTTTCCACCCTACTATTTTTAGCCATGTTGTCTAAGTATGAGACACCATGCACTGAAATATTTTTTACATAAGATTTTACAAATTCAACCCTCAAAGGGGGAATACTCGTTTGTTATAGACCCTCATAATTTTTACCAAATTCTGCAAAACAATATGATGTAGTAGACCAAGTGATTTGTAATAAAATAATTTAACCAATTAGCTTAAATTATTCCTAAATAACTTTTACAATAGACTCGACTAAAACACTAGGACCCACCTAAGACTTTGTCGATAAATTCCACCCTAGCTTTGGGGTTGAGGCTAGAGGGAAAAACTCTGTTGATCATCCGTGTTTAGAAACACAGATAATCAATGAGACGAAAAACCTCCTAGGATGAAACTCATCGCCAAAATCATAGGCTTACCTAGGTTGTTACATAATTAAACGACCGTACTAGCATCATTTACATTACAAATTTGCAGAATGGGTTTAAAATGTTATGATAGACTGCTAGTTGATGATTTTGAACTTTGAGAGAATTCCTAAGCTTCTTGATCTTGCTTCCTTGGAATGTTGAAAAAATGGGTGCAAAAGGGCCAACTAGTTGCTTGTGTTGGTTTGTTAATGACCAACAACTTGCATCTATCGTTGTTGTTGCCATAGGTGGCTTGACCCATTCAAATAAGGACTAGAAAAATGGCCCCTTCAAAAAAGGACTAGAAAAATGGCATGAACTTTATTGCCTAGCATTGGCTAAGGAATATCGTTGTATCGATATGTGGCCAACTTTGCTTCCACTCCCTTTGCTCACATGCATGCCTACTTACATAATGGCAGGGCCTGTGTTGACCTAATGCTTATCGAGACTGTTGATAAGGAATTGATGATAGAGTTTGGAATGTTTAAGGGGGATGAAACTTGTGTAGGGGGCCTTCCTCTGGTGATCCATAGTTTTTGTAAAGGTTCCAACCAACAAGTTTTTGTTGACATGGGCCTAAATTTGTAAAGAACGAATAATCATAGAAGAGACTTTATCAAACCAGGTAAAAGTAATATCCTTATCCTCATTTTTAAAAATAATTGGATTTGAGTCTTCCAGAGATGGAGCAAGGTTTCTACACTGAAGGCGTGCTAGGTTGCAACAAGATCTACTCTCTAAACTTGTTTATTGTTGAAGCCTTTAGGTGTAGAACTTCATATGGGTGCATGCACAAATTTGGAGAGAGAACTATAACTTAAATTTGAAACACAACTTAAATTTGAAGATCTCAGATTTGTTAGTTCTCATCCATTGGGTTACCTAGGTAAATAGTTGCAGTGCTTGTTGATTTCTAGAAGAATCACGTAGGTACATGTGTTCAATTGCTTCTCAAAAATTCTGTGTTGGAATGCTATCACACTCGTGCTGAAGGTAGAACACTGCTTTCGCTTTTCATTATGCAATCATGATATTGAGTATCTTTCTATTTGTAGACCTTAGGATAATCTTAGTCCCTCTATTTAGGGACTTATTACAATGTGTGTATGGGCCTTCTGATTATTTCCGCCATGTGTCCTTTTTGGGCCTTCTTTCCATCACATGCACTTTCTCTCTCTTCTAGGGGTTTGGTTTAATATCACTATCTATTTCCATAAAATATGTATGTATTCTTCTGTCCATCTCTTTGGTGCATCCTTTTTGGGTCTTCTCACCATCATACACAGTCTCTCTCTCTCTCTCTCTCTCTCTCTCTCTCTCTCTCTTTCACACATTTATGGGGGTCTAGGTTATCTTAGATTTTCTAAATGATGGGAAACATAGTCTATAGTCTAAAAGATTTTTTGCAGAAAACTAAACAGTAGAAAACATAAATTTCCTCCAAACTGTGCTCTTTAATTAATGCTAGAATATATAAACACATTGTACAAAATATATAATGGAAACATAGTAAATTCACTGTCAAAACCTGTTACTGCTTTTCATTACTTCTGAAAATGAACGTTTTGTTGATGTTCTGGGTAACATCGGGAGTATTCTCATGTGTGGGGCAAGTGAGCTAAGTGCTGGGGCTTTGCACCTATAGACCCATGGTATTTAGATGACCAATGGTATTACACCCTATGGAGAAGTATAAGTACAAGGGTGGGTGATTCATTCTTGTTGTCTTCTAGCTTGGCAAGAGAGATAAGAGGGCGGAGACACTCCAGTAGGGCCAAGAAGGCCTAGAGGGTCAAGAAGAGTCGAGAGGGTTGATAGGGATGAGAAGGCCGAAAGGGATGAGAGGGCTAGAAGGGCCAAGAAGGGTAAAGAGGGTTCTGAGGGTCTGTGGACAACCAAGAGGGTCGAAAGGGCTAAAACGGCCGAGAGGGCTTGCGAAGGGCTAGAAGGGTTGAGGGGACCAAGCGAGCTAGTAGGGGTAGAGGATTAGGAGCAAGAGGCTCCTAAGGTTGAGTATGGACCAAAAGTAGAGACACAACCTGTTGATCTGGGGGAGGAGCGATATGTTCCTTTGAGCTCTACCAGGAGGAGGCTGAGATGGGTCCGAGGAGAAGACACACTATACACTTTCACTAGCCTGGGGAGGAGTGTGATACTCCACAGTGTGTCGGTTTCGAGGAAGGTATCATTGAAATATGTAACTAGGTTTAGTCTTCATAATGACATATGTAATCATGATTTTATGCATTTGATGTAATGAGAAAAATAATTTCTTATTGTTATTCTTGAGGCATGGGTTTCATGCTCAAGGGAAATTTATTTTTAGGTCAAGCACCCATTGAGTGCTTCTAGGGCTTGTCATTGAGTCTACAAGTCAAATGAGTTATTGTCATGTATGAAAGACCCTTTTGGGCATGTTACATATTGAAATGAAAGATTTATTTGAGTCAAAATAGAGTCAAAAGATCCTCCAAGACCTTGTCATCAAGTCGGCCTACACAAGTGGACAAGTCGACCTAAAGGAAGCAATTCATACCCCTCAAAAGCCTATAAATAAGAAGGAACTCAACCTCATTAGTACACTCACTCAAGCAAGTTCGATCTCCTTAAGATAGAAGTTGGAAAAGGATGAAAAAGAAGAAGAAAAGCAAGATCGAAGTTTTGGGCCTCTCTCTCTCTCTCTTGTGCTAGGGTTTCTACTGTTGCTGGGAAGTCGAAGTGTTGCTAGGGAAGTCGAAGTGCTGCTGGGAAAGTCAAACTGTTGCTGGGGAAGTCGAAGTGCTACTAGGAAAGTCGAAGCGTTTCCGGGGAAGTCAAAGTGTTGTTGGGCAAGTCAAAGTATTGTTGGGAAGTCGAAGTGTTGCTAGGGAAAGTCGAAGTGCTAGGAAGAAATTGCTGTGTCGGAAGTTGTAGAAGAATTTGCTGGGCAGGTTGAAGTTGCCGAAGAATCTGTTGGGCAGGTCGAAACTGCAAAAGAATCTGCTAGGCGGGTCGAAGTTGCAGAAGAGTCTGCTGGGAGGTTGAAATTACAGAAGTTACTGGAAAGAAAGCTCATTAAGGAAGAAAGGTTTGACTTGGTCAAGGGTCATAGATCTTGGAATTCGTCAATTGAAAATTCTATAAGAAGAGAAGAATTCTTGCGGGTTTTCCTCTAAGTTGGAGAGGCTTTGGACCTGGCTGATCGCCTATATCTTGTGTCCTTTGTCTTATTGTATTTTATGGTTTGATATCTGTTTGATGAATAGAATACTAATAATAATTAGGAGAAAGAAGAAGATAATCATGTTAAGTAAAAATACATCACAAGCAATTATCAAAGTAAGATAAGATAAGATTTAATGTCCAACGAATGACCACAAAAGTAGGTCAATGGGATTGCAGAGTACAATAATGTCGATACAAGGAGGAGTACCAAAAGGTCTCCTATATAAAGAGCAATAAATAAGAAATAAAGCAAGAAAAACATAATGCCTGAAAACCAAAATGAGGAAAGTCCTGGACTCCAAGTGCAGAGAAATCACCTAATCTAGCTGCCCCTATATTTCTCACCAGGTACAAGGAGCAACGAGGGAGACAAATTCAAATTAACCAAGGAAGATTGAAGGACAAATCTAGGGCTTGATTAGGTGGATAACTCCAACTTTATTTCTCTATATGTAATTCCTCAGTTGGGCCATTATCTAGTAAGGGAGCTCGATTAGGGTTATGAGAAGAATTTAATGAAGAATTGTTGATTGGGAAAAATGTGTGTGTAGTGCATTTATTGTGCATGATCTAGTTGCTGGTTTTATGAGTTCCTGTTAAAATTGGCAACTAGGGCCAAATTCCACCTTGGGACAACTCATTTGATGGAGATGATGATTGCATTAAATTCCTCTTTTCGAGAGGACCAAAATTGATATAAAGATCATCTCATTTGGACAAGCAGGAGTGTGATTTTAAATTTATGCCCACTCATGTGCAAATTGTTCAGGTCGACCTCACGATCATGTAGGCTCAAGAAGCCCAATGTTATGTCTCTTCACACACAACGAATTGTATAAATATAAGTGACCTCGCACCTCATTTGGCATCATCATCACTCACACATTCTTCTCTCTCCTCATTTGATTGGGTCGTATAGCTATTAGGCAACTTATTTTTCTCTCACACGTGTGGCAAGGAGGACGAATTGTAGGCCGAAATTTCAGAATTATGTTGCAGGTTTGACCAACATTGACCAGGGATGTGTTTACCAAGTTTGACTGCGATTTTTGGGTCAAAAGTTCGATCTTTGAAGGCCGAGTTGCTGGGCACAAAAATCGAGGGAATCTGAGCAGTTTGACCAGCGCTGACTTTAGGGTTGACTGCAGTTTTACCGCAGAAAATTACTATTGCTTTTCTCTCTCCTTTGATCGAGTTGTTTTGGGCTGACTTTGACCTCCTGATCAGGGCGAGTTTGACTGAGGAAGTCCGAGCTGGTTTAAGGATGATTTATTGTTGATTTGACCAACGTTGAATTTCTGGATAGTGCTGAAGTTTGACTGTAGTTGACTGCATAAATTGATAGGGTTGTTTTGACTTTGACTTGGGCAAGTCAATTTGACTTTTGTATTCTCTCTCTCTGCTGAACTTTTGATATATTAATAAAAAGAATTGATCAAAGGGTTTTCCCCATATTGGGGTTTTTCCCTGGCATCCGCCAAATCTGGTGTCTTCTTGCCTTGGCATGTCTTCTGAATTTTGTTTCATGTTCTATCTACTTTTATTGTCAATGTGATTGCTACTGAATTGGAATTTACTATTGGGCTACTTAAGGAACTTTGAAGTAATTGTGCTAAGCATAGAACATACCATTGTTAAATAAAATTAACATGGTATTAGAGCTCATGTGAAGACAAAGCCCAAGCAAGAGAGAGAAAATAAATCACTAAGTAAGAGCTGTTGGACAAGAATATTGGTCTAGCTTCAATGACGACTACATCATACTTCAAATCCGAGGACAAGCTCAAGGACAAATCCAACTATCTTGCATGGAAGATGACTTTTGATTTGACTTTGGAAGAAATGATGCTATGGACTATGTGCAGGGAATAGTGGTGGAGCCTCCTTCAAATGCACCTGCGGCTACAAAGACAAAGTACAAGAAAGGCGAGGTCAAAGCTAAAAGAATTATTATTGATTCCATTCAAAAGCATTTGTGGTTGCCTATATTTCTAACTTAGGAACATCTAAGGAGATGCATAATAAGTTGATTGGGATGTTCAAAGTAAACAATGCAAATAAAATCATCTTTCTCAAGAGCAAGTTGAAGGACATCAAGATGGATAGAGGGGAGTCTATCCAATCCTACTTCATGAGGATTACCGAAATCAAGAATGACCTTCTATCTGTTGGAGAAGTCATTGCTGACAGAGAGCTCACACTCATCGCTCTTGGAGGTCTCACAAGAGCATGGGATGTGTTCAATACCACCATTCTTAACAATGACAGGATTCCTAGTTTCGATGAATTATTGGCTAGATGCACTCAAGAAGAGACGAGGATGATGGAGAGAGACAAGCCTTCAAATGGAAATGATCCTATTGCTTTTTCCGCTCATGCAAAGAGGAAGAACCATAATGGTCCGAAGAGACAAGGTCAAGGATTCAAGTAGGGATTCAAAGAAGGAAGAAAAGGAAGGTGCTTCAATTGCAACAGGTTTGGCCACTATGCTAGAGAGTGTCCTCACAAGAAGGACTCTCCACAGGATGACGACAACAACAACAATCACAACAATTTCAAAGACAATGGAAATCAAAGGAACAACAGGTTCAACAATAAAGGAAAGAGGAATGCTCCCGCTGCTTGATATGGTAATGGTCGACCTCCCAAAAGGACGAGAAACTCCAGGTATGAGCAAAACTAATGCTTTAGAAAAACAAAAAGAATTTTATCTTATTTCTGCCCTCACTACTGCCTCTCCCAGGCACCTTGGATAATTGGTTGACTGATAGTGGTGCCTCAAGGCACTTCATTGGGTACAAGGAGGCCCTCTCAAATTTGATTGAAAAGAAGACTAATTTGGAGATTATACTTAGAGAAAATGCCACCTACCCCGTGAAAGGGACAGGGACCATCACTCTTCACTTAAATCAAGGTCAAACCCTTGATCTACAAGAAGTATTGTATGTACCCGATTTGAAGAAGAACCTGGTGTCTATTTCTGCGATGGAAGATAAAGGCTTTAAGGTAGAATTCATTGATGGAAAGGTACGTATTTGGCAAAGAAACCCTGAAGATGCATTTACACTTGGATTTAGGGTTGAAGGTATCTATCAAGTTGGAGGAAGTCGTTTAGGAGCTATGACTTGCAATACTTCTCTGCAATCTGAATTATGGCACCAAAGATTTGCTCACCTTCATTACGGAAGATGGTCACAAGTATGCTCGAGTTCAGCATGAATCATGAAGGTGTTTGTCAGGGTTGTGCAACTGGAAAACTTACAAGGGGACCATTCCCTTCAAATGAAAGTCAAGCTCAAGACATTCTTCAATTAGTCCATTATGCTCCATTTGGTATGTTTCTCGTAACATCATTAGGAGGATACTTATACTATGCAATTTTTGTGGATGATTTCTCACGCAAAATGCGAAATGCATCCTCGAAAAACCAAAACACGAATTAGGTCGGGTCGAATGATTCCTGGTCTGTGGGAACCGTACAACCCGATCCGCGTTTCCATACGTCGGGGATGCGTTTCGGAGGGCGGATCGGGGTCGACTTTGAGCGGATCTCAACCGGTTTCGTGGGCCCGCCAGCCGTTTCCGCTGTGTAACCCACTTAAAACGTTTTTTATTTTTTATTTTTTTTGGCTTAAGTCGGGTTGGTGGGTGGGTTAATGTTGGGTTAGGGAAGGAATGAAAATGATAAAATTCCTTTTCACCTCTCATTCGCTGACTCTTATATTTTTGAAGAGCTTGGAGAAGAGAGGAGAAAGAGGAGAAGAGAGAGTTGAGGAGAGCTTGGAGGAGTGAAGAAGGAGGAGGAGCTTGGAGGAGTAGAGAAGGGCTTCCATCTACAAGAGCTAAAGAGGTAACTGAAAACCCCAAACTCCCTCATTTTTTTGTCATTGTTTTTTGTATTTTTTCTCCTCCCTCTACTACTCTTTCCCATTCTTTCTTCTTGCACATTTAATTGTAGGTTGTCTACCACCTATATTTGTATTCCAAGATGGTGTTTTTTTTGGCTTATAAGTATCATTCCACTTTTGGTTTGCATGATTGCAAGGGGGAGTAGGAATAGAAGGGAAGAAGAAGAAGAAGAAGAGGATAGTGGTCCCCATATGAGTGACCCAATGTATGATGAGGAGGAAGGGTATGAAGCGGAAGGGGATGAACTTGAAGAGAAAATTGAAACACTAGAGGGGAAAGCTGCATTGGCACCCTTGTGGAACTATGTGATCAAACTTGAAGGGGGAAAATGTGGTAGAAGCTACAAGTTTTTGTGCCCTCATGGTTGTCATTGAGGAAAACCATATAGTGGTTCATATACCCGTGTGAGGAGATATCTTTGTGGGGTGTTGGACAGTGATGACAAAAAGGGTGCTTTGGGGATAACAAGTTGCCCAAAGGTTTCAACTGAACAAAGAATAAATACATCCAAATAGAGGAGGCTGCACAACAAAAAACTCAATCTGAATCAAGTGCGACCTCTAGATTTGGTAGCTCATCTCCTCATGGTTCTTCTGCAAGCTCTGGAGGTAAAATAACAATAGGGGATTTCCTGAATGTTGCTGGGAGGGATGATGTGGATCGAAAGATAGTCTGATTTCTTTGTGCTTGCGGTGTACCATTCAATGTGCTTCGCTCTCCCTATTGGCATGATATGGTAAAGGCCATCAATGAAGCCCCAAAAGGATACAAGGCCCCCAACTATGAGAAAGCTAGAACAATGTTATTAGAAAGAGAAAAAGAAAAGGTTCAAAGAGCTTTGACACGTTTTACAAATGAGTGGGTGGATTGTGGGGTATCCATTGTGTCAGATGGGCAAACAAATATTAGAAACCAACTTTTGATAAATGTTCTTGGTGTTTCTGCTAGTGGTCCAATATTTATTACATGTCATGACTCCTCCTTCGTCAGTGCAACTTCCCAAAACATTACAGATCACCTATTGCAATCAATCAAAGATGTTGGTCCTAACAATGTGGTTCAAGTGATCACAGATAATGCAACAAATTGTAAGGCAACAGGAAAAGTTATTGAGCGTACTCATCCACACATCTTTTGGTCTAGGTGCTTGGTGCACACATTGAACCTTTTGATGCATGATATTGTGAAGCATAAAGAATGTGGGTGGATTAATGAGATTTACAAGAGAGGGAAGCAACTCTTCAAATTTATCACAGGGCATACAAGGGTAAACTACTTTTATGACACTTACTCCAAGTTGCAGTTTCTTAAACTTGCACAAACAATATTTGCAAGCTATTACCTCACCTTTAGGCAGCTAGTGAAGGTGAGACAAGCTTTAACTAATATGACGACCTCTGAATCATGGGAGGAAATTAACATTGATAGAGATGGTGCTAATGCAGCCAAGGACACTATTCTTGACATGTTCTTTTGGTCACAGATTAAATATGTTTTGAAATTCCCCAAACCAATTTATTACATGATCAAGTTTGCGGATTCAAATCGACCAATAATTGGGGAGGTGTATGAGAAAATGGATATCATTTTGTGGTAGATTAAAGACATTGTTGAGCTTTAGAGATATCACCTTGTATAATTATATTCGTGCAGAGGTGGAAAAACGATGGGATATGCTAAATGTTCCATTGCATGCCTTAACATATGTTTTGACACCTAAATACTATCATCCATCATGGATATCAACACTAGCACCAGGGGGGGGGGGGGGGAGTAGGAGAAAACCCCACCTAGATCCAGAGGTTATAGATAGTTATATGAAAGAATTGGATAAATTAGTCCTTGATGAGGAGGAGGCCGCCATAGAACAAAAACAGTTGAGAAACTATACGCTTAGCACTGGTTCATTTGGGAGCATGCATGCAATTAGAGATCAAGAGACTTTTTCTTCTCTTTAGCGATGGAACATGCATGGAGGTACTACTCCACTTCTACAGACTTTGGCATTGTGGGTGCTATCACAGGTGGTAAACACTTCTTCTGTAGAGAGGTGTTGGAGCTCTTATTCTTTCATCCACAGTGTTAAAAGGAACAGGTTGAGTTTAGACTGGGCAGAGAGCTTGGTTTATGTTCATTACAACTTGCGATTGTTGTCCCATTACTGTGATGATGCAAAGACTAATAAAGACCTTAAGGTTTGGGATGGGAATCTAGAGGAGCCCAATTTGGAGGATGGAGTGTTGCTATTAGAGAAATTAGAGGAAGCTCTTATCTAGGATGATGATGATCGAGTTGAGATGCCACCCCCATTTGGTCCTTTGGTTCCCAAGTTCCATGACTCAACACCAATAGTAGTGGCTTCATCTTCATCAGTTTCAGCGCCACAACTTCCATAGCCACCATATTCTTCATTTCCACCACGTGGAGGCCCACCGCTACGTACTGTTCGTGGTGGAAGGAGGAAAGATTAGTAGATATATTCACATTTTGCTACTTTTGTCATGGATTAGACTTGTAGGCTTGTTGTGAATTTGAAATTTTTTTTGTTGGTGGTGGCCAAGTGGCCTATTTTGTAAACATTATTATTTGAAGTTTGGACATGACTAATGTTGACAGTTGCTCACTTGCTAGATAATATGCTTTATGTTTTATGTTTTAAAATATGCTTAAATGTTTTATGTTTTATAATATGCTTAAAAATTGATGTATGTTTGTAATGGCTAGAATATAGATGGTTGATGCTTGAATAATTAATCATTGATGTGCAATGGAATCATGGATGCCATGTCTATCTTGATTTATGTAAAAATATGCATGTTTTCATGTCTTCTACAACTAATTTGGTATTTGGGATGTTTTTTTTGAATATAAATTAAAAAAAAATACAAATAAATAGATAAATAAATAAATATAAATATATATATATATATATATATATATATATATATATATATATATATATATAGTAGACATTTCCAAGACGCTTCGCTTCCTAGATTTTTGGAAAATGGCGCTTCTGCGTCTCTGCTTCCAAAAAACATCCCCGCTTCGTCCTCGCTTTGTGCAACGTTGGTTCAAATGGCTCCGTTCTTTCAAAGCCTTGGTTGAAAATCAAACAGGGAAGAAGATCAAAATATTGAGGACCGATATGGAATAAAATATGAATCAAATGAATTCAATGACTATTGTAGAGAGGCTGGCATTAAGAGGGAGACTACCACTCCATACACCCTTGAGCAAAATGGAGTTGCCAAAAAGAAGAATCAAACAATCATAGAAGCCAAGGCCTACCAAAGTTCTTATGGGGAGAAGCTGCCAACAATGCTATATATTTTCAAAATAGCCCGCATCAAGCATTGGATTTCAAGACACCCGAAGAAGTTTTCACTGCTAAGAAACCTGATGTTTCTCATTTTAGAGTATTTGGATGTCTCGTGTATTTTCATGCGCCTAAAGAGAAAAGAAGCAAGTTAGAAGCATCTAGGAAGAAAGGAACATTTGTGGGCTACAGTGAAACTTCGAAGGCATATAGAATCTATGTGCCTAGTCAAAGAGAAGTGGAAATTACCCATGATGTCACTTTCGATGAATATTTTTCCCTTGGGAAAGCCAAAGATCTCCCTATCCCAAGGAAGGACAATGATGATGTTGCAGGAAAGCGAGATGAATCTCTGACAGATGAACCGAGGCCCGATGTTGAAGGCTTGATGGATCCCATTGATCCACCTCCTAGTGATCCCCTTACCTCAAGGAAACGACCTTTGTGGCTCAAAGACACTCTCGAAGATGCTGAAAGACATATTGCTCCAAGAGGAACATTTCGTGAAAGTAAGAAGCCGAATAGGTACCAAGGGTACTTAGCTGCTATGAGTACTATTGTTCAATCTGAGCCATGTACGTTTGAAGAAGCCGTAAAAAACGAAGTATGGAAGGATGCGATGAATGAGGAGTATGAATCAATCATAAAGAATGATGTCTGAGATGTGGTTCCTAGACCCAAGGACAAGTTTGTTGTGACTTCTAAATGGCTTTACAAAATCAAACATGGAGTTGATGGGAGTGCTGAAAAATACAAGGCTAGGTTCGTTGCTCGAGGCTTCTGTCAAAAGCAAGGAGTGAACTATGACGAGATATTTGCACTAGTTTCCCGATACACTACTATCCGATCTATTATTGCTCTCACTGCCTCTCAAGGATGGAGCCTACACCAAATGGACGTTAAAACTACTTTCTTGCATGGCTTGCTAAAGGAGGAAGTCTACGTAGAACAACCTGAGGGGTTCGAAGTACAATATCGAAGGACACATGTATGCAGGTTGAAGAAAGCTCTCTATGGGTTGAAGCAAGCCCCAACGGCTTGGTATGAGAGGATTGATAGCTATCTTATGAAGCTAGGGTTTACAAGAAGTGAAGTTGATCCTAGCCTATATGTCAAGGTTGAAAAGGACATGCTTCTTATTCTGGTCCTTTATGTAGATGATCTCTTTCTGACAGGTGCAGACCCTCTCATTTATGAATGCAAGAGGGAGTTGGCTTCCGAGTTCGAGATGAAGGACCTAGGTTTGATGCACTATTTCCTAGGCTTGGAGGTCTGGCAAAAGGCAGGTGAGATTTTCCTTTCTCAAGGAAAATACATTGTGAAGCCGCTCGAGAGATGTGGGATGGTGGATTGCAAGTCTGTGTTTACTTTGATGGAACTCAACTTCAAGAAGCTATGTGGAAGTGCTGCTAGGCCCGAATTGGAAAATCCTTCCAAGTATCGACAACTTGTGGGGGCCTTGATGTTCTTGGTAAACTCCTACCCGGACATATGCTTCGTAGTGATTACGTTGATTCAATTTATGGTTGAGCCTCATCACATACATTAGATTGCTGCTAAGAATCTCTTGAGATATCTCCATGGCACAATCAACTATGGACTGAGATACACTATCGGAAATTTGAGGCTTCATGGATATACTGATGTTGACTGGGTTGGCAATGTGGTGGATAAAGCACGTCTGGATGTTGCTTCTCATTAGTGTCAGGTTCAATATCTTGGATGAGAAGGAAGCAAAAATTGTTTGCTTTAAGCACCGCCGAGGCCTAATACATTGCTGCTAGTATGGCTTGTTGTGAAGCTGTTTGGTTAAGGAAGCTCTTTAGTGAGCTATTTGAGCATGTGCTGGATACCACCATGATCTACTGCGACAACCAAAATGGGATTCGCCTTTCAGAGAATCCCATGTTTCATGACCGCTCTAAGCACATTCATATTAGTTACCACTTTATCCGGGATATGGTACAACAGGGAGCAATAAGGCTCCAACACATCAGGGCTGATGAGCAAGTCGCAGACATTCTCACGAGGCCCTTACGAAAGGTCGAATTCTTAGCCTTTTGAGAGAGACTTGGAGTCGTGGAAAGACCCTCCTATGAGGGTCCCGCTTGAGTTGGACATTGAGCTCTGGGAGCTTGGGGTACTTCTTGGAGCTATGAGTGACCATAGGGTGAGTGGTTCACCTTCCCCTATTGGTGCGCTATGTAGAGGGTGAGTGGTTCACCTTCCCCTGTGATACCCCATGATGGTTGACATGTGTGTAGGGTGAGTGGTTTGCCTTTCCCTACGATTACAGACACATGTATGTAAGGTGAGTGGTTCACCTTCCCCTACGATTGACACATGCATAGGATGAGTGGTTCACCTTCTCCTATGGCATATGAGCGGGATGAGTGGTTCACTGTCTCTTGCTGATGCCCCAACATACATCCTACCCATGTATTCTGGAACTCATGGGAAGTACTTCTCATCTGGTCAATGAGTTGGGAAAAGTGGATAGGGACCATAGCGCTACTGATGGACACATCGTGTACTGTCGTACTCCCTATGTCTAGGATGCATGGTGTTCAACAACTTGATCTGGGATCAATTGAGGTTCTACCTCTAGACTGACTTATGTCAGTGGAGAGTGGTAAGGTCTCGTGACTAACTCTCGATCAATTCTTCTTCATTATTACATCATGGTTCAACAGAGCATAGATGAGATGACAAAGATAATACATGGCGACAGGATGGCATGATGATCGATGACGGCAGTTGGATTGGCCTGTGGAATTCTCCCTAGTTGAGAGGAAGTGTTAAAATTGGCAACTAGGGCCAAATTCCACCTTGGGACAACTCATTTGATGGAGATGATGATTGCGTTGAATTGATCTTTCTGAGAGGACCAAAACTGATATAAAGATCATCTCATTTGGACAAGTAGAAGTGTGATTTTGAATTTATGCTCACTCATGTGCAAATTGTTCAGGTCGGCCTCACCATCATGTCGGCCCAAGAAACCCAATGGATGTGTCTCTTCACCCACAACGAATTGTATAAATACAAGTGACCTCACACCTCATTTGGCATCATCATCACTCACACATTCTTCTCTCTCCTCATCTGATTGGGTTGTATAGCTATTGGGCAACTATTTTTCTCTCACACGTGTGGCAAGGACAACGAATTGTAGGCCAAAATTTCAGAATCCTGTTGCAAGTTTGACTAGCATTGACCAAGTTTGACTGTGATTTTTGGCTCGGAATTTCGATCTTTGAAGGCCGAGTTATTGGGCACAGAAATCGATGGAATTTGCGCAGTTTGACCAACGCTGACTTTAGGGTTGACTACAGTTTGACCACAGAAAATTACAACATTTTTCTCTCCTTTGACCGAGTTGTTTTGGGCTCACTTTGACCTCCTGATCAGGCAGAGTTTGATTGAGGAAGTCCAAGCTGTTTTGAGGATGATTTATTGTTGATTTGACCAACGTTGACTTTCTGGTTAGGGCTGAAGTTTGACTGCAGTTGACTACAAAAATTGACAAGGCTATTTTGACTTTCAAGTGGGCAAGTGAATTTGACTTTGGTACTCTCTCTCTCTCTCTGCTGAACTTTTGATATAATAACAAGAAGAATTGATCAATGGGTTTTTCCCACATTGGGGTTTTTCCCTGGCATTCGCCAAATCTGGTGTCCTCTTGTCTTCTGCATTTTGTTTCATGTTCTATCTACTTTTACTGTCAATGTGATTAATGGTTAATGTGATTGCTACTGAATTGGAAATTGCTATTGGTCTATTTAAGGAACATGGAAGTAATTGTGTTAAGCATAGAACATACCATTGTTAACTAAAATTAACACGTTGTGCTTAATTTGTTTCTAGTTAGGTATATCAGTGTGTTTCAATTAATTAGTTGGGTTAAAGTTAATTTGAGATTGTTAACAGATATGGTGTGTGTATGTGCATTGAATCTAGTGCCCAAAAATTCTAACACATTTGATATATGAAAATAGTGGACTGCTAACTATTGAACTAAAAATACCCTTGCCTTCTCTTTTATAGACTGAGATGAAGAGTAGGCATAATGAATTTGGACACAATCACAACAATGTCTCTACTGAAGATGATATAATTCATGCAAGCATGCACCCTACATACTAGATTGCATGCACCTAACTGCACTTATAATTAAGCTAGAAAATCGCTGAATAAATTGAAGCTAATACATGTAATTGCATGCACCCTCGTTTACGTAACTGAGAAATGACATGCAAATTGCTGAGAATAACATTATCCCTTCCTATTTATTGTTGGTGCATGCATGGATGTATGGATGCACCTTCAATGCTGGAAGTTGGTAGAAGGATTGGTGCGCTCTCTAGCCTACTCAACCGTTGCACTCTCATCTACATATCATCTTGCGGCATGAAAACCATTGTTGTATGGATCTGACAAAATTGCATGTGTCTAACCAAGTAGAGGGGTGGTGCATCCAGACATGGGCTTGGATTGCTTCTTTCAGTCCACTGATAAAACATTTCAAATAAAAGGCATTTGCTAAGCCTTCAATTCTGATGGCCAAATTTTCAAAAGCAGCAATGTATTCCTTGACTGTGTCGGTTTGTTGGAGCTTAGAGAGCCGTCCCAAGAAATGAGAATCCTGATCAAAATGGTCACAAATGGCTTTTGAGAAGACGTTCCAAGTTATCCTCAATGGGTAACATTTCTGATGCCAGTGCCACCATTGCCATCTTTCATGGTCCAAGTAAAGTGCTCCCACTCTTATTTTTAGTTTTATCGTCATGGATATTATTAAGGAGGAAGTACTGTTCCATTTGAGCCAGCCATAATGTCGGGTTTGAGCCATCAAATTTGTACATGTCTAGCTTGGTCACCCGTTGACCCGAAAAGTGGGACCCTCCATGGAAGTGAAGGTGATGGTTGGATTCACCTTCTTCGTATGCCTTCACACGTGTCTTCATTGTTACGTGATGCCAATAGAGACATAGCTTCTTGGATTTGGAAAGAAAGCGCAGTAATTTTGGTCTCCAGGCTGTCGATTTTGTCGTTCACCTTTTTTGCAGCCATTACTTGAGAGCGGGTTCCGTACAAGCACTAGCCCAGATTTGGGACTGCCTGAAAAAATGTGGGCTTATAAGTGAATGGTACCACTGCGATCAACTCGCCGACTTGGGTCTTGTGGGATAGGTCTCCAAAAAGCGTCCCAAAATGGCTCCATAATTTTATTTTTTACTCTGAACGAAGTTTTACTCCCCGTTGATCAACACTGCAGTGGCCAAATACTCGAAAGCTTGATTCTGTTAAATGTCCTGCGAAAATCAGGCCTGGACTAGAGTAGCTGGACTTGAATGTCTGGGTACCATTCGATGTGCTGCAAGAATCAGCTATGGCAGCCAAGACCCTTACTGTACTCTGAGTCGAATTTGTGTTGCGAATACCCGAAAAGCTAGATGGATGGCGTCGACGGATCAAATCTGGTAGATCTGAGCAGGATAGAGAATAGGAGCGAGCTTCAGATATATGGGGGAACTATGGTCACAAGGAGTGTCAGGTGCTTGAGATCGCAATATACGCAGTGGTCGAACAATACTACTCGGCCCAATCTTTCAGGGCACAAACTAAGGAGGTTCGACCATACCCTTAGCCGTACTACCCAACTACCCTGTTGTACATGCGAGTAATCTCCTCGAGTGCTGTTCTCAGTGTAATGTAGCAGCAAGACGGCCGATGGCTGAACTATGGTTAGGTTTCAGGGTTTCCTGGGGGCTTCCTATATACCCGAGGGTACATGGAAAAGAAGTCCGTGCGTGGTTCTGTCTAATGCGGTACTACTCGAAGGGGTATGCACAAGGGTTACAAGGGAGTCCAACAAACGTGACCACCTCTTGTAGTTCTTGCATGCATGCCGCCCCAATTCCGCAAGTTTATGCGCTCAACTACAAATCTCATGGTTTAAAGACGTCAAGACACGTCTCTAGCGTAAAAATGTTTTTGTGAAAACTAGAGGTCTTGCTAGCCCTGGAAAGAGCTTTGATACCACTTATTATGCACTTGACTTGTTATATGAGCCAAAACACAAGAAATATGAAACAAAATAGCCAAGACAGATGGATATCACCAGAAAATAGACAAGTGACGAAGATATTTCATTATGCAGAAACAAGATACAATTGTGAAAAATCCTAAATCTAGATTCCTACTGCAACAAATCTTAATTACTTCTCCTATTATTTTCCATAATTATTTCATTACAGTGAAATATCGAAGTAATTATGAAGTAGTCTACATAAATAATGCTGTGGAATAAATCTAAGTGCTGAAACAAACTGAACAAAATAAAATGAAAAACATCCACATTTGACACAATTATTCTTTGATTGAGTGCCCGGAAAAACTCAACTTGGGAAACCTGGGGCAGTAGATCTGAGGGTTTTGTATTATTAAGCAGCGGAATCTTGAGTACAACTAGGGTGCCAATATTCGGCTCACCCTTCGGAGAAAATCTCGGCAACAGAAGAAATGTGAGATATAACTCACTTTGCAAGTCCCCGGCTGATCTGGAATAGTGCTGGTAAAGCCCCTCTCTGCCTCTGCGTGATGCCTACGCTGCTACTGCATAAGCCTACATGGGCAAGCTAAGGAATTGCGTCACCTCCTCCTCTGCAATGATCAAGTTGATCTGGAATTGAGTTTTGGCCCTCCTGGCTCAGAAACCCAGCTTCCAGCTATCTCCGGACTGAATCTAGAAGGCACTGCGTCACTTCTGCGTGATCCCTTTAGGGACTGCGTCACCCGTCCAGATGACTGCACTGCATCTACTGCATCACTGCTGCCTCTCTCTCTGAAATGTACTCTTAGTCCTCCTGACCAATTATTGCATCTGCCCCTCTCTGGAACTGATCACTAGATCGAAATCACTTAGCCAACCCTGCCCTAGTGATTCGATCTTGATCAAAAAGCTGTGTCTCTCTCACAAGCTCGAAAATGCCAAATGCTCAATGTGTTTTCCATAGGCCCCTCACCCTCCTTATAATCTTTTGTTGACCCTTCAACGACCAAGATTAAAACATAATCAAGGGCCAAGATTAACTGGGAGTTGATCCATGACTTTATCTAGAAGATTCACACTTAGTTTAATTAATACCCTTTAATTAATCAGTTTCCCTAAGTTTAGACTTAGGAAAACATTAAAAAGCGATTAATTAATTTAATTAAATCATCTCTAAGTGGAATTTTCCAAAATCCTTTCTGGGGAATACATGTGTCTTAGCCTATATACAAAATTACAAGGCTAGCGCACATCCGATGCTACCATAAATCAACACTCCCTCTTAGCGAGGAAAGTGCTCTAGCAGTACAACTCTATCTACTGCTATGATTTCTGTAACATCTACTGCTATGCTGTTGATGCTACTCACCAACACTGCACAAATGTTACATCTGTATTGCTGTTGCCAACTGCTACTTTAATGCAACTCCCTCTAAATTTTGCAAACATGGTGCTACATTGCATGAACACTACTCTACACCGCGTGAGCACTGCTCTGCACCACTGTGCACTTTGCTGCTGCTGCTCAACTGCTGCTAATTACAACATAAAAACATCCGAAATTGGACAAGTAAAACTGCATCTTGGATAATAAGACAGTCTGCTGCTAACTTTTGCACTAGCTTTCTGAATATGCTGCGCTGTTGCTGCTTTGAACTGCGTGAGCACTGCACTGTGCACTGCGCTGTTGCTGCTCAACTGCTGGTGCTGCTGCTCCTCCTCTGCGCTGGTTAGGCTCTAGTACTGCTAGCCATTGCATTGTCTCTTCATCTTCCGCTGCAACTTTCCATCTTGCTACTGTCTTAAGGCTCCTGTAGCTCGTATGTGATCCAAGAGTTTGGAAATACTCAAGGATCCTGCCACTTGTAGATTCTGGATCTACAACTCCAAATCAACCCACTTCCCTACTTCCGAAATATGAGCTAACATAGCACAGTCAGCTTCTGCCTCAATCTTGGCAGCTCCGGCTTGAGGATCTTGCTTCTCCTCCTTGTCCTTTTTCTTAAGAGGAAATTGTGTGGCATAATGTCCCGTTTCCCACACCTGAAGCACTTGATCTTGGACAGATCTTTCTTCTTTTGCCATTTTTGCCCCTTTGGTTCAAGGGCTGCGTTTTCTTCCTCCTCCTTCTTGACTTTCGAACCACTGTAGCCATCCTTAATATGGATTTTGAGGAGATCTCTCCTCATCTTTTCTTGTTGCAAGGTTGCCCACATTGCTTCCCATCCTGGGAGTATTTCTCTGCCCAGAATGATTTGGACAAAGACCGGATAGTCTTTTGAAATAGAGTTTAGAGTGAGCCTTACCAGCTCTGAGTCTCTAGGTGCTGACCCCACTGTTGACCGCTGGTCTCAGTTTTCCTGAATTCAAGACAGGAAAGAGTCAAAACACTCTCCCTTCTTCATCCTGGTGTTACACATCTTCTCCTCCAGATACATCTTCTGCTGCTCGGAAGATCCTTGATATAGATTTTCCAACCCTACCTACATTTCTCTAGCAGTGTCCTTTGCTGCTATGTGGGGTACGATGTGATCCTTTACGCCATCTAGGATCAATCGTTTGGCTTTTGCCATGTTATTCTTGAAGGCTCTCATATGTGCTGCATCTAGCGGCCCTGCAACTGCACTGTCAATGAAGTTCTTCAAATCGTGCTCATCAAGGAGGAACTGAATCCTTGACCTCCAAATAACATAGTTGGAGGCACCCTCCAACCTATCTTGGTCATGCAATCCATTGCTGGCCATCTCCTCAACTGTCGACTTCTCCCTCTAACCCTCTACTCAGCTAGACTTACGCACTCCTTGAGGAGTAAGTCAGAAGGTCCTTGAGGAGTAAGTCAATGCTCTTGCTGCTGCACGGGAAAAAATTGAGTCTCTTTGAGTAAGAGAACTCTTTGAAGTCAAGAAATCCCCAACTATGTTTTTCAGAAATTTTCTGACGCTTATGCACCAACACTCACTTATGTGCAACTACTGCTTCCTTCAGCTACGTTGGTCTGCTATGCTGCCTCTTCTGCAACTGAAATAGCTTACCCCTTGTCAACTCTCTCAGAGGGAGCTTTTTCTGCGCTGGATAGCTCTCCTGGTCTGGACTACGTAACTATTGGGGTAGTCCACTACTGCTTACGCAACTCCTAGTTCCTTCAGCGTTTATCTACTGGTTCACTCTTGTTTCTCCCGCACTTCAGCTTGAATAAGCTCTGATACCATGTGAAAAATCCTAAATTTGGATTCCTACTGTAACAAATTTGAATTACTTCTCCTATTATTTTCCATAATTATTTCATTACAGTGAAATATCAAAGTAATTACTGAAGTAGTCTACACAAATAATGTTGTGGAATAAATATAAGTGTTGAAACAAACTAAACAAAATACAATGAAAAACATCCACATTTGACACAATTATTTTTGGACTAAGTCCCCGGAAAAACCCAACTTGGGAAAACCGGTGCAGCAAATCTGAGGGTTTTGTATTATTAAGTAGCATAATCTTGAGTACAACTAGGGTGCCAATATCCGGCTCACCCTTCAGAGAAAATCTCAACAACAGAAGAAATGTGAGATATACCTCACTCTGCAAGTCCCCGGCTGATCTGGAGCAGCACTAGTGAAGCCCCTCTCTGCCTCTGTGTGATGCCTACGTTGCTACTGCGTTAGCCTGTGTGGGAAAGCTAAGGAACTACGTTACCTCCTCCTCTGCAACGATCAAGCTGATCTGGAACTGAGTTTTGGCCCTCCTGGCTCAGAAACCCTAGCTTCCATCTATCTCCGAACTAAATCTAGAAGGCACTGCGTCACTTCTGCATGATCCCCTTAAGGGACTGCGTCACCCTGCCAGATGATTGCGCTGCCTCTACTGCGTCACTGATGCCTCTCTCTTTGAAATGTACTCTTGGTCCTCCTAACCAGTTACTGCATTTGCCCCTCTTTGGAACTGATCACTAGATCGAAATCACTTAGCCAACCTTGCCCTAGTGATTTGATCTTGATCAAAAAGCTGTGTCTCTCTCACAAGCTCGAAAATGCCAAATGCTCAATGTGTTTTCCATAGGCCCCTCACCCTCCTTCTTATAATCTTTCGTTGACCCTTCAATGGCCAATATTAAAACATAATCAAGGGCTAAGATTAACTGGGAGTTGATCCATGACTTTATCTAGAAGATTCACACTTAGTTTAATTAATACCCTTTAATTAATCAGTTTCCCTAAGTTTAGACTTAGGAAAACATTAAAAAACGATTAATTAATTTAATTAAACTATCTCTAAGTGGAATTTTCCAAAATCCTTTCTGGGTATTATGGAATACATGTGTCTTAGCCTATATACAAAATTACAAGGGCGTTGAGAGATCCTTCTAGTTGCAACAGGTTATTAGGGTTTAGTAGTGTCTTACACGTTGTAGCCTATGAATTAGGGGGTTGACGCCTCCCTCAGTTGTAGCGAAAATCTTGATGTAATCAATTTTCTCTTAATAGGGAGAAGGAAATTACTAAAGAAGCGTTCGATGGTTTTTGACTCGAAGGGGGTTTTCCCCTTAAAAATCTCTATCCATTGTTTGATCTTTCTGCATTGTTGTATTATGTTGTCTATTGTTGATTATTGTTTATGATTATTTGAAGAAGAACAATAATAATAATTGAAGATTAACTAACACTTTGAAAAGGATTAAAGTGTTCTAATTACTAAGAAACACTGATTCATCCGCCCCTCTCAGTATTCCAACAAAATACATAGACTCGATTAACACCAGAACTCAACTATGACCTTGTTAATGAGTTCTACCCTAGCTTTGGGGTATATTTGGGAGAAAAAATCTGCAAATTATCCGTGTTTACAAACTAAGATAATTTGGTTAGGGTAAAAAACTCCCTAGAGTGAAACCGTTTGAGAAGAATCATAGGCTTACCTAGGTGTTGTTACATGGCTAAATATTCATACTAGAATCATTTTTACAATATAAAAGCAGAATTTGGGATTACAATGATGACATTAACTGAATTTTTTTTTGTCTACTGCTTTATACTCAACTTCTTGGACTTTTGACATGTACATGGTCAACATGTCCTAAGGAGATCTTGGGCGACTTCTTGGACGCCTAGACAATTAGGCTTGTGCAAAAGTACCTTCTTGAAATTTGAGATACAAATATCAACACTCCCTCTTTGCGAGGCCAACACTTTTGCCTCCTAGAATTGGCTTTGATCCTGGAATTGCATCTATTGCAATGGTTTCTTCCTCAAAACTGGAATCCTTCCCTACCACCTAGTCTAGAAACATCCTCGAAGTCTTGCTCCCCTTGATCTAGTTAGAAGCTTCTGCTCCTAAACATCCTTTAAGGTCATCCCATACCAAGAGACATTCTTTATAGACTCGGAGGAATACGCTGACTACTCCTCCCCACCTGAACCTGAAGGTCGACCCCATCTGAGCTGCTCAAACTTTGGAACTTCCTGCTCCTTGTAATCTGTCACTGCTCTACTTCTTGTCATTCCTCAAGTAGGCTGGCCCTTTAGCCTATACATATTTTTCTTTATAACTCCAATGACGTCGCCTTTGTCAGAGCTAGATTCCCTAGGTCTGATCAATGCATGTCCATCCTAGAATGCTACACAAAACCCTTTGTTCTCTTTCATAGATACTGAGAGAAAACTCCACTTGAGTTTTGGCACCCATAGCATGTCCTTCACCTCGAACTTGCCTCCTGACTCAAGCTGGAATATCATTGTTCCCACCCATTTCACTGCATGTTTGGAATCAACACCAAGCTCTACATGTAGTTCTGAGTCCCACTCAGTCAGGTTTTCAAACAACTCATGTGCCCCTATCATATGCTGTGTCACTCCACTATCTAGTAGCTACACACCCACTAGTAAGGTGTGAGGAAGGGTATGAAACAAGTGTGAACTCGGTTTCAAACTTCCTAGCAAACTCTTCCTGAGTTTTTGCTGACAGCTACAGTTGACTGTGTATCCTTTCCATCCTTATTCCTCTCTAGACATTGTGAAGCATAGTGTTGCATCTTATGACAAGAAAAACACTTGACCTTAACAAAGTCCTCCTTCTTCTTTGGTTGTGAGGTTGACTCCTCACTCCTTCTCGAACCTTTGCTCCTCATTGTTTGCTGACAAGAGCAAGATTCTCATCATCCCCACTCTTATGCTGTCTTCTGGACCATGATTTCCCAGATTTTCTTCTGAGTGAAGTCATCCCATAGTCTGCTCCAATCTAGTAGTTTCGCTCATGCCATAACACCTGTCACAAAGGTATCCCTTTGTTTTGTAAACCTTCTCAAGGCTATCGTTACAAGCTCCTCTTCTAACATGACTACCCAACAACTCCAAGCTCAACTTGTTGAATAAAAATGAGATATGATGCCACTGTGTTTGATTCAGTCATCTCCGTGTTCCTTAACTTTTCCCTCAACACCATATTTCTGTTCTGGTTATAACTCTGGCATAAACTCATCAAAGTGATTCACATCTCATAGGAACTCTTCTTTCTTGATATGTGAGCATCCATGATGATGCATCTGGTTCTCACATCTTTCAAATTATGGTTTACTAATGTTGTATGTGACAATTTTATTGTAGTTAATCTAGTTATTATTCTCGCATCTTTTAGATTATTTGTCGCACCTTGATTGGAATGGTCTCCCTCTCTCCCTCTAAGGGCTAACCTTTGCCAATCATTTGTATTCCTGTCAAACCACGCCTGGACTTGCAACTACTACTATCCGAATGCTTGGTGGTTGGTTTTGCGTCCCTTGGTGACTTCCTCTATTGTTTTCTTACATCGTTGGCCTCACCCCCCACAACTTGTTGGGCAACTCGACTCACAGCCAGGAATGTCCCTTGGCAACTGACTCCACTTAGCCGTCATCTCTTATTGCGTGGAGTCACTACCTACAACTGTGACCACCTATTGTTGTTCTAGCTCGACCAGTTGATCCCTTCATCCCCTACACTCCCATCTCTATCGGCCCTGCAACCCTCGCTCGACCCGTTGGTGGCGTGTTGACCTTAGGTACTTGTAATGTTTGTGGATTCACCTCTAGTGCCTATTGCCAATTGATCCTTGTTGTCGCCTTGAGCTGTTGTTGTCACAGTCTGGTGCAAGGTTGCTTGGGAGCGGGAGCAGGGAACGACATTTACAAAAGCTCTTGGCTCAGGAGCGAATTTTTATATAATATATATTTTTATATATTTTGATGCATATATGTCAACAAAAGCATGTAGAATGATGAATTAGATATAAAAAACATAAAAACATGGATTGAACCATATAACATCAATTATCTAGAAGTTATAATCTTCATCAACCACGTCCACAAATTTATAGCATACGGCATATCGAGTCTCATGATTCATCAATTTTAAAGTTTCAAGCTTTCAAAATTTGATATGTAACATTTATCATCATTGGCCACTAAAGTTGTAACTTGTACTTGTAACCATTACCATTACCAAGTAACCAAACGGTAGCAAAGAATATCTAACATGAAATGAAATGTTTCAACTTTCAACTTTGATGAAGCATCATATTCATAATTCATTACCAATGAGTTATAATTGCCAACTTCAAACTTCAAACTTAAAGTGTCATATATTGTTTACAAAAAATATCATAATAAATATGAAAGAGTCAACAACTATAAAAACTACTAGAAAGTAGAAAAGACAAGTAAATCTATTGTCTATTGCTAATGCTTGGGCCTCTTTCTGCCACGAGAAATGTATAATTTCTGAGAAAGCATGTAGAATGATGAATTAGTTATAAAAAGCATAAAAACATGGATTAAACCATATAACATCAATCATCTAGTAGTTACAATCTTCATCAACCACAAATCCAAAAGTTACAAGTTTTAATTTATATAGCATGTAAGGGCGCACATAACCAAAATAGCATCGAGTGCAATCCATCTCTGAACCGAAAATACATCAACAAATAGGCTCTAGATGGCCTCTAGCATCCAAAAAAATCATGCTACAAGAAATACCTAAATATCATCAAAATCATTGCTTATTGGGATCTTTGTCATTAATATCACCCTCTAAGCATTAACAACATGCTATGTTTTTTCTATCATTAGGCTACCCCACTCAAAAATGATTGTTTCTTCGAAAAAAAATTGTGTTTGGAACGTGTTTGCAAAAAAAGCTAGGGAGCGATTTTTTTAGGGAGCGTGCTCCTAAAATTAGCGCACTCCCGTTGCGCCCTTGAAGGGAGCGTGCTTCGAGAGTGGATTCGGGGAGGGGGGGGTGGGCTCCCCCGCAACCTTGGTCTGGTGGGATGTTAGCTAAGTGCGGTTGGCGACTTGGTGGGTTTGACAACCTAGTCATGGTTGGCAACCGCCTTCTCTTTTTCATTTTTTATTATTATATTTTTACTTTAACTATGTTGAACCTAAAATTTTTCCTTCGTCACCATACAAATTCTTAGCTGCTGTATGGCCAACTTCCTTTGTTTTGCAATTTTTTTTATTCACCTTGTATGATCACGAGCGATTGGCTCTAGTGATCCCTCTACGAACATGGCTTTTTGCATGATTCAAAGATCGATTTTCAGAGTATTTCGCTCTGATACGATGTTAATTTTCCTTTGAAACTAGCACCCAACAATCCATTAACCTAGTAGATCGCAGATCTACTGAATGAAAACATAACTAAGTTCTTAACTCAATTAGTGAAGTAAAATTCACATAACCAAGCTCAATCACAATGACACAAACATATTTTTTCCATCAATAGTTCTTCATTAAATTAGAACTTAGCGATAATGGGCCAACTAAAAAAACTACAGATACAATATGTCTTGGAACTAATCTAGCAGACCCAGCCTTCGATTGGTCCTTGATCCCCTTGGTTGATTTGGATCTCCAAGTTGTCCTTCTACACTTCCTCAGACTTGGCACTGTAGATCACCACACACCTCACTTGAGAAAATCCCTCTCTGAAAGGTTAATGCTGCTATATGGTGTTCTTCCTCCTCCCCTTAACCTTGCTTTTGTAACTCTACATTGAGAGAAATCCCTAACCCTAGATCTGTTGAAATGTGTAACTAGGTTCGATCTTCATAAATATGAAATATACTTTTGATTCTTGTATATTGTGAAATGAAAGAAAAATTATTATTGATATTTTGTAGCATGGGTTTCATTCTCAAGGTCATTATATTTAGAGGTCAAGCACCCATTGAGTGCTTCTAGAGTTTGTATTAGGGTCAAGAAGTGAAAAGAGCCATTGTCATATGAAGAAGACCCCATCAGGCACATCGTAACTTGTAAAAAGAATTATTTTTGTATTTAAAAGTGTCAAAATACCCTCCAAGACCAAGTCGATTTGGCAGCTAGGAAGTGGGCCTCAATTAGGGATGTCGTCCTCCTTGGAAGCCTATATATAGGAGGGAACTCAACCTCCGATGGATATCATTCATCTTCTCATCATTCTAGCGAAGAAGGAAGAAGGACGAAGGTCAAGTTTTAGGTTATTTCTCTCTCTTTTCACACGTGCGAAGGAAGAAGGCTAGGGTTTTGGATTTGCATTCTCAAACTTGGAGAAATTGCAAAAAGAAGGTAGAAGGAAGGTTTATTATGTCATCCTCAAGCCCTAGAAGAAGGATAAACTAAAGTGAAGGTCAAAGGAAGCCTTGGAAGCCTTAGATTTTCTCACACGTGTCGAGGCAACAACTGTTGCAGGGGCCAAAAATTTCAGACCTGCAGTAGAGGCCGAAATTCTGTAGTTGGGGGTCGAAGTTATGTAGCTAGAAGAAATTTGACTGGGTTTGACTTGGATAAAGGAAGCACATCATCAAGAAGGTCGAACTTGTTCTTGGAAGGGTATTGGTCTTGGTCTAGAGGTCTTGTAATTCGTCATTTGAAGAATGTATAAGAAGAGAAGAGATTTGTGGGGTTTCCTCTCAAGTGGAGAGGTTTTGGCTCTGGCTTGTAGCCTATATCCTGTGTTCTTATGTACTATTGATCTTCTTGTTTTGGTAGTTGTTTATAATAATAAGAGAAGAAGCTAATAAGTAAGAAAAAGTAAAAAGACATCACAAGTAGTTATCAAGTGTAAGAGAAATTATCCTAATTGTAGCCCTATAGATTTCTCAACATGGTATTAGAGCTAAGGTTAGCTAAGGGCATGATGAAGATCACTACATCTTTGAAGAAGTCTTTAAAGAAGTATTCTATGGTAACAAGTCATCTCAGGAAAGGTATCAAGGCATTATGGAATCTCCTATTATCCATCAAGAATAGTTCTACCAAGACTTCTACAAAGGACGAAGGGTTATTATTAGCACTTACAAGCACATTTGAATATGAGAATATTTGTGTAATTGGTAATGAAGCATCAAGACATATGACAGGTGAGCACAAACAACTAAAGACCTTATCAAGAGGAAAATCTTCCTACTCTGTTGAACTTTGTGACAAGAAGAGCTACCCTGTAAGAGGAATTGGATCAACTTCGTTGGAGTTAGACAATGGAGCAAATATTCATCTCAACAACATCCTTTTCGTTCCAGGTTTGTAAAAGAACTTACTTTCTATTTCATGTCTAGAAGATAAGGGAGATAGAGTTGCTTTTATAAACGGAAAAGTTGTTGTTTGGGATAAAATATCTAGCACCAAAAAGGCAAAGATCATTGGAATTCGCGAAGGAATACATATTGATGACTCCTCTCTCTTAAGCTTGGGTTCACATTGAAGTAAGTCCATGTGAACTTTGGCATAGAAGGTTTGGACACCTTCACCACAAAATCTTACCAACTCTAAATTCAATGGTGAATGGCATCCCTGAACTCAAGGAGTATCATGAAGGAGTATGCAAGGGACGTGCATTAGGTAAAAATGTTAAGAGACCATTTGGAAACAGTGCTTCAAGGCCAAAATAAATTCTTGATCTCATTCGCTCTGATGTGTGTGGTACTATGTCTACAAAGTATCTTGGAGGTCATCTATGTTGGCAATATGATGCAGATTGTTGTCCGTGATGGCAACCCACTTGATGAAGATGATGGCAACCTACTTAATGAAGTTGTTCTTGATGCTTGATAAGTTTATTAATGATGTAAATATGATGTTCTACAAATAGTACAAAAGTTTTAGAAGAAAGAAATATCAGTATGTGCAAGAATAATGATGAAAAAGGTGTGTTACAAGGCATACGCGGGTTTGTCAAGGAGAAGGAGCGTATGCACGCGGAAAAGTACGTGCCAAGTCGCGTATGCTCAATTGCGCTCTAAATGTGTAAAACCAGGGGTTACTACCATGGTATTGACCCATTGTATTGAGCGCTGGATTGTCTATGAGATCCCGTCCAGGAATACCATCGGAAGTGATGTGGTTTTGGCTCATGGTATTGACAAAGGCTAAATCTATATAAGGAGAAGAAATTAATTGTGCAAGGTGGGCAAGATGTCTGGGTTTGAATGAATACTTCTCTTTGAAGTATATCTGAATGGAAAGGGTAATAGTTTGATGATAGATCTGAATCTATGATGCACCTATGAAGAAAATGATGAAGAGGGATCTCTAGATCTGAAATGTATATGTATCTTCTGGATCTGTTTATGGAATGATTAGATCTGTGATTTTGCGAATCTGTGCTGAAGTAAAGAATGAAGATCTGAGCTGTTTATCTGTTCTAGAGAGCTGCACTGCCCTAAAATGTCTGAAGATCTATACGCATGTTAGTCAAGGAGAAAGCGCGTATATACGTAGCTTGTATTCAGCGAAAGCGTGTATGGGAAGTGAAGTCAGCTCTGAAATGTGTGCAGATGTATACGCGGGTTGGTATTTGTGAAAGCGCGTATATACGCAGGATCAGTGAAGAAAAAGCGCGTATGTAATCTAGGGTTTGCTGAAGTGTGTGGAAAGAAATGTCTGATCAGTTCTGCTGTTTTACTGCTATCTGTCAATGATGATCTGGGTTGTTCGAATATTGATTATGTTGCTATAGAGCAAGTTAATGGTTTGATGAAAGTTCCTTGAGCTTAATTGTATGGGTTGGATCCAGTATGAAAATTGATGAAACGTGGTCCATGGTGGTGCTGAAGGTTGAAGCCTTCAGTCAGGGGGTTGTAGCTCCCTTCCAGGAGAGGCTGGTAAACGAGAGCAGGGGGTTGTAGCTCCCTTCCAGGAGAGGCTGGTAAACGAGAGTAGGGGGTCGTAGCTCCCTTCCAGGAGAGGCTGGTAAACGAGAGAAGGTTGTAGCCTTCTGTAGGTGGGTGCCTGCGTGCTGGTATGAGTCTGCGCCAATACATGGTTGTAAGATGTTTTCTCTATAATAAAATATTGAATGTTGAGACAACGACAGCGGTGGTTTTCTCCCGACTTGGGTTTCCACCTAAAATCCTGGTGTTCATGTGTGTTGCTTATGTGTGATGGTTTATTCTGTTATTACTGCACATGCTTACTGTTTATTAAACATCTAATGAATGAATGATGGAATGATATAAGTGAAGAATTATCTGCATAATAAGATTGCTGGACATACGCATGTTTTATTAAGTATATCCGCGTGTATACGCGATTTGGCTTCAGGAAAGTCGCGTATGTGTTTTGAAGTAAGAAAAAGTAGAAAGTTTTGAGTAAGTCCTAAATACTGATTCACCCCCCCCCCCTCTCAGTATTTTTCCCAACAATTGGTATCGGAGCAGGTTTTTCTGCAGAAGCTTGATCGCTTGAAGGAGATCCGTCGAAAATGGGAAGTCATGAAGGGTTAATGTCTATAAGGCCACCTCTATTCAATGGAAATAATCTGTTATTCTGGAAGATACGAACAAAAGCATATCTGCAAAGTCTTGGTGCAGAAGTATGGGCAATCGTGGAAGGAGGTTATCAGTATCCGGCAAGTATTCCTACTGATGCAGCAGAAAGGAAGAAATATGAAATCAATGCCAAAGCCGTCAATGTCTTATTAGGAAGCATGTATGAACCAGAATTTGCTAAAGTGATGCAGCTAAATTCAGCAAAAGAAATATGAGACAAAATCATTCTGAGCTATGAAGGAGATACAAAGGTAAAAAGTGCAAAACTCCAAACTCTCAGAATTGAATATGAAAATTTAAGGATGCATAGTGATGAGAGTATTGCCAGTTTCTTGTTACGTCTAGATGATATTGTAAATCATATGAGAAGTTTGGGTGAAACCATAACCGATACTACTCTGGTGGAAAAAGTCTTAAGATCTTTGACTTCAAAATTTGAGTCAAAAGTATCAGTTATTGAAGAAAGGCAAGATCTGCAAACTCTTACTATTGTTCAACTACATGGTATTCTGACTGCTTATGAAATGAGACAAGGAGGTCCCTCTCAAATCAAAGAAGCTGCTTTTAAGGCGTGTGCAAAAGGAAAGAAAAGGAAGTTGTCAAGGAATCAAATTATATATCAGAAGAAGAAGAAGCAAATTTTGTGAGAAGACTCCAACCAGGTACTGGAAGATTCAAAGGTAAGCTTCACTTCAAATGTTTTGATTGTGGAAGAGTTGGTCATTATGCTGTGAAATGTCCTTATAGAGAAAATCATGATAAAGGGAAACAATTTGTAAAGGGAAAGAGCTATTATGCAAATGAAGATAATAATGAAATGTCAAGTGAAGATGAAGAAGATTCTGACCAAGATCTGAAAGTGCTCATGGCAAAGAAGCAAAAGAAGAAGGCTACTCAAAGTAAGAAGATACCTCAGAAAACATGTGCAGCAGAAAATGAAGAAGAGGAAACAGGTATTGATTGTTGTTCTTGTAATCCACTTTCTTGTGCATGCAATGATGAAGATAGTGAAAGTAACAGTATAAGTCTAGAAGCAAATATCAAGATCAATGATGAAAGCAATGATTGGAATCAATTTCATAAGAGAGAATCTATTTACAAAGATATGATCTCTAGAATGAATGATCAGAAAGAAATACTGAATGGACAGATAGACAAGTATCAAAAGTTGTATGTTTATGCGACCAATCAAAGTGAAAGACTTGAAGCAGAAATCATCTCTCTCAAAGAAGATCTGAAAAAATCAAATAAGAAGAATGAAGAACCCCTACCATTTGAAAAGGAAGGACTTGAAGCAGAAATCATCTCTCTCAAAGAAGATCTGGAAAAATCAAATAAGAAAATGAAGAACTGCTACAAACATGTGAAGAACAAGAAAATTGGTTGAAGGAAGAAATTTTAAAATTAAATGATCAAGTAGAAGAAGGAAAAAGGGTCGAAGAAAGCATGAAGAAGCAATGCCAAAAATTGGAGGTTGAGGTAAACATTCTCAAAAGTAAATTAGAAGAAAAGGATAAACTCTTGAGGTTTCAAGATAGTACTAAGATTCTGGACAATATTCTTAGTAATCAAAGATCTCCTGCTATTAAACTTGGTCTTGGTTTTCATGAAACTGTTAAAGGAGAATCTAGTTCACAAGGAAGTGCTAAAGACTCAAAGGATGTCAATGAAAAACCTGAAGAGTTGAAAGAAACAAGAAGTCAACCGACAATCATGAACACTCAAAGGAAATCATTCAATAATGTTGAATGCTTTAAATGTCATAACTATGGGCATGTTGCAGCCAATTGCAGGAGCAGATTGTTTCAGTCACAAACAAGTAGATTCTACACAGAAAGGTACTCAGGTGTCTTCAAGGGGTATTGTTTTTCATGCAACAAGTATGGTCATAAAGCAGCTAATTGCAATAGAAGAAAGAATAGAAAAACAAATTATGATCCATATGCTTACTTTTCTGGTCACATAAGATGTTACGCCTGTAACAAGTATGGACATGTAGAAAAAGAATGCAGGATGAATAGATCTGAGAAAGTGGACAATTTCCAGCACATAATTAGAAAGTTCAAGCAAAGTTGGAAAAAGAAGGAGGACTGGTCAGAAACGTAGGGAATATTGACCCTACTGCAGTCATCCGCTTCTAAAAGCTTACTTTTCATAATGACTGCATGAATGATGTGAGATACATTCTGGTGGTTAGTAATGTATCATCACAGGGGGAGTAATGTATAATGATTCTCATGGTTGATTTGGTTATTCTGGTTATGTTTATTTCTGACAGTACATCTGATATGTCAAGAGAAGACAGGTACAGGTGATACAAATTTAGGGGGAGATGAAGGAGTGAAATTTTCAGTGCTTCACTTTCCATACGCGGGTTCAGTGAACTAAAGCTGCGTATACATGCGAGTTCCAGTGGACACAGACGCGTATGCATTTATGATAAGAAAATTTGTATGACAGTTGAAGATCAGGAGTACAGGTTCAGGGGGAGCATCAGTCTGACTATTAATGATTGTATCATTGGCACTGTATCTGTTTATTTCTTAGTTCTAAATGATGATGACATGATACATGGTTTATTATGATGAGATTATAGATGAGCCCTGATTGCTTTTTGCTGAAGAATATTTTTTGTTTTCACACATGGATAAGATTGAAGTCTTGTGATTCAGAGATAAGGATAAATCATGCAGAGTTTGTTGCTGGTTGAGACCTCTTTTAATTCTTACACATGTTACATCATGATCATGATAAATCTTGAAGATCTTGGTGATATCAGATCACATGAATGATTGCTTGACACGTATGGTTTATTGTAGAAGTTGTTCTGGTATGATAATTCCTCTTGGGAAGAATATGGTGATGCTGCAAAGAGCTTAAAGGCTTGGTTACTAATGTGCTTATGCTACATTGTCCTATTTTTTCTTCTCTCATATATTCCAGGGAAGCATTCAAAATATCTCAGACAGAAGCTGGAGGTTATCTCTGCCTTTCAGGAGATCAGATTTGTTCAAAATCAGAAGATTAAAATGGATACGCGGATTTCCTAAACGATAGTCGCGTATATACGTGAGTTCATACAAAGAAAACCGCGTATGTGTGGTTGCTGACAAATTTCTATGATTCAACATTTTTTAGCAGAGCTGCAGTATAGGTTGATATCTCTGGTGGTGTTCTAGTACTCATAATTCTGTTTCAGTCTCTAATGTTTCTTGATAAAGATGCCTTGACGATTTGATGATGAAAGTGTTCAGGATGCACAAGCCAAGGGGGAGCATTGGTCTTGTGGAAAGGATGAATTGGTGGCATTCTCATTATTCTTGCTGAGAGTAATGCATTGTTGGCATTATGATGACTCTGATATATGATCTCTCTCTTGAGGTCTTTTTGGTATTTGTTACAAAAGGTCATATTTGTAATTTGATGAAAAGGTCATGATGAGACCTATGATGTAAAATTGTAATATTCAGTGATATAAGGACTTGTTCAAATTTGTAAACCCACTTGGTTGGGTAGCTGAGTCAAAATGTGTAAACCCACTTGGTTGGGTACTTGTGTCACATATGTAAATCCACTTGGTTGGATCATTGATGTAAGTATGAGTCCTTGGTGATAGGAAATGTCATAGAGTCATGTACTTCATTGAAAAATATGTTTGAAAATTCAGCATGAACTCAGGGGGAGCATGGTAACTTCAGTACACATCAGATCTACAGCACTCTTCTATGTACATGAGGAGAAAAACCTTGTGTTGATTTTGATCTGCCCTTTGCCCTTGACGTCAAAGGGGGAGAGTGACATGGTGTTTGAATAGGGGGAGAATATCACTATGCTTAATGTATCTATCTTTTGAGGTGATCAAACACCATCGTGGTTGCCATCAAGTCCAAAGGGGGAGATTGTTGGCAATATGATGCAGATTGTTGTCCGTGATGGCAACCCACTTGATGAAGATGATGGCAACCTACTTAACGAAGTTGTTCTTGATGCTTGATAAGTTTATTAATGATGTAAATATGATGTTCTACAAATAGTACAAAAGTTTCAGAAGAAAGAAATATCAGTATGTGCAAGAATAATGATGAAAAAGGTGTGTTACAAGGCATACACGGGTTTGTCAAGGAGAAGGAGCGTATGCACGCGGAAAAGTACGTGCCAAGTCGCGTATGCTCAATTGCGCTCTAAATGTGTAAAACCAGGGGTTACTACCATGGTATTGACCCATTGTATTGAGCGCTGGATTTTCTATATGATCTTGTCCAGGAATACCATCGGAAGTGGTGTGGTTTTGGCTCATGGTATTGTCAAAGGCTAGATCTATTTAAGGAGAAGAAATTCATTGTGCAATTGTGTGCAAGATGTTTGGGTTTGAATGAATACTTCTCTTTGAAGTACATCTGAATGGAAAGGGTAACAGTTTGATGATAGATCTGAATCTATGATGCACCTATGAAGAAAATGATGAAGAGGGATCTCTAGATATGAAATGTATATGTATCTTCTGGATCTGTTTATGGAATGATTAGATCTGTGATCTGGCGAATCTGTGCTGAAGTAAAGAATGAAGATTTGAGCTGTTTATGTGTTCTGGAGAGCTGCACTGCGCTAAAATGTCTGAAGATCTATACGCATGTTAGTCAAGGAGAAAGCGCGTATATACGCAACTTGTATTCAGCGAAAGCGCGTATGGGAAGTGAAGTCAGCTCTGAAATGTGTGCAGATGTATACGCGGGTTGGTATTTGTGAAAGCACGTATATATGTAGGATCAGTGAAGAAAAAGTGCGTATGTAATCTAGGGTTTGCTGAAGTGTGTGGAAAGAAATGTCTGATCAGTTCTGCTGTTTTACTGCTATCTGTCAATGATGATCTGGGTTGTTCGAATATTGATTATGTTGCTATAGAGCAAGTTAATGGTTTGATGAAAGTTCCCTGAGCTTAATTGTATGGGTTGGATCCAGTATGAAAATTGATGAAACGTGGTCCATGGTGGTGCTGAAGGTTGAAGCCTTCGGTCAGGGGGTTGTAGCTCCCTTCCAGGAGAGGCTGGTAAACGAGAGCAAGGGGTCGTAGCTCCCTTCCAGGAGAGGCTGGTAAACAAGAGCAGGGGGTCGTAGCTCCCTTCCAGGAGAGGCTGGTAAACGAGAGAAGGTTAGGCCTTCGTGTGGGTGTCATGCGGTTGCATGAGTCTCTGCGCGCATGGTTGTAAGATGTTTTCTCTTATAATAAAATATTGAAGGCCGAGACAACGACACAGGGTTTTCCCGACTTGGGTTTCCACTTAAAACTCGGTGTTCATGTGTGTTGCTTATGTGTGATGGTTTATTCTGTTATTACTGCACATGCTTACTGTTTATTGAGCATCTAATGAATGAATGATGGAATGATATAAGTGAAGAATTATCTGCATAATAAGATTGCTGGACATACGCATGTTTTATTAAGTATATCCGCGTGTATACACGATTTGGCTTCAGGAAAGTCGCGTATGTGTTTTGAAGTAAGAAAAAGTAGAAAGTTTTGAGTAAGTCCTAAACACTGATTCACCCCCCCCTCTCAGTATTTTTCCCAACAATCTATACTATGTAACATTTATTGATGACCACTCAAGGAAAACTTGGATCTATTTACTGAAGTCTAAGGATGAAGTATTTGACAAATTTCAAGAATTCAAGGTTGAAGTAGAGAATATTACAAAAAGGAGGATAAAGGTACTAAGATCCAGCGATGGAGGAGAATACACATCAAAGGAGCTCATAGCTTTTTGTAAGGAGGCTGGGATTAAGAGGGAGCTGATAGTCCCATATAATCCTAAACAAATGGAGTTGAACGAAATAATTGATCAATTGAGGAAAGTGTAAGAGCCATGTTACATGATCAAGATTTGCCTAAATTTCTATGGGGTGAAGTAGCAAACGCTGTTGTGTATGCTCAAAATCGAAGTCCTCACAGATCACTAGACAACATGATTCTTGAGGAAGCTTTCACTAGGAAGAAACCAAGCATGGAGCATCTCTGAATATTTGGCTATCTTGTCTATATTTCACGTTTTGAAGGATAAGAGAAAGAAGTTGGATCCTACAAGCATGAAGGGAATATTTGTTGGCTACAGTAACACCTCAAAGGCATGTAGGATCTACATAAAGGAAGGACACTGAATAGAAGTAAGTCGAGATGTGATCTTTGAAGAAAGTATTGCATTCAAGAAATCAAAGGACCTCTCAATAGACTCTTATGATGAATAACTTCCAATATTTGAAGATGAATGCACGAGGGAGGAATAGAACTCAAATCATGAATATGAAGGTCCCGGCGAACCTGTGGAATCGGTGATCATCCTTGAAAGCAGAAAGAGACCTAATTAGTTGAAGTCTACTATTCTAGATGGATAAGGACATGCAACAACCAAAGGCAAATTCAGGGAAAGTAAGAAGCCCAAAAGATATTTAGGGATGTAGCTTATAGGTGAAGTTAATAGAAGCAAAACCATCCACCTTTGAAGAGGCTGTCAAACATCAAGAATGGAAAGATGCCACGAATGAAGAATGTCAATCAGTAATAAAGAATGGAGTTTGGAAGATTGTATCTAAGCCTAAAGACACATTTGTGGTAACTTCCAAGTGGTTCTACAAGATTAAACATGCAACAGATGGAAGTATTGATAAATATTGTTGAGTTTTCTTGTGTGATGGGGTAGCATCGAATGTGCTCTAGCTCCCAAAATTTGTGGAGGGACTAGAGTACATGAGATCTCCAATACCCAGAAAGGGATTTGAAAAATTTCATCTGGTTTGGGAGATAATTAATTAATTTATAATTTTTATTAATGACCCTAAGTCTAACTTAATAAAATTAAATTATTAAAGGTAATTAATTAAAACATGTGATGAAATTATCTTAAGTCACACAGATCAAGCTTTCTTTTAATCTTAGCCATTGATTCAAGATTTGATCATGGCCGTTGGTTTCCCAATGAGAAAAGCATAAAGGAAAGGCTTGGGGTCATTTGGAGGAGACACACAGAGGTAGAGCACTGAAGCTAAAGCTGGAATTCTAGGTCGTGGTTTGCTAAGAATTTCTAGAAGTGTTTCAGCTGTAGAGGGGGGTGTTTAGGCAAAGGGGATGGTCTAATCCCAGTGCCTAGAATCAACAAGAGGTAGAGAGCAGCTTCCAGAGGCAACACAAAGAAGCAGAGGCAGTAGCAGTAGAGAGGGTAGCAGCTACGCAACGCAGGGGCAGCTTTAGCTTCGCAGGTGCTATGCAGTCCCTTCTGGGGCAACTCTAGTCAGCCGAGGACCCATCTGGGTTATGCAGAGACCCTCAGGGGCAGCATAGGGTTTGCGTCACCCATTCTGGGGTTACGCAGCCCTCTCCAGGCCAATGCAAAGGCACGCAAAGGTTGTAGAGGCTGACGCAGGGGCTTCAAGGGCAGCACTAGGGTTTCTAGGGCCAAGATTTGGCCGAGTCTTAAATTTCGTTTGAGGGTGTGGATCAGTCAACGTTTTGGTTTCAGAACAACAAGCTAGCTGCAGAACTATATTTTTTCTCTGTCGGGTTTACTAGTGCGGTAACCAGATTTGCTGTATTCAGAAAACTCTTAATAATACAAACCCTCCAATAGTCAGAAGATCGGTTTTACCGCATTGGGTTTTTCCGGGGACTATTGTCCAGAAAATCTTATGTCACTTTGTCTATGTGTGCATGTAATTTTTCTGTTTTAGATTTGAATCGTTGAAAGTCTGTTTTGTGTTTACTTCGATGTTAATCTGAAGATTTCAGCATTAGTAACTTGCTTAAGTAGGAGAAGTATAACTAGATCTAAAAATATATTTCTACATAAATAACATTCAGAAATTTTCACATGGTATCAGAGTGATTGCAGATCTAGCAGAGTCACCAGCAGAAGGCTGAAGAATCTTGTTGCATAAAGCTGTAAAGAGAGTAGCAACAACAGCAGAAAGCCAGATCTTAAGGGACATCGCAGTTTCAGAGGGAGCAGAGTCACGCAGAGGCCAGGGTGACACAGTCTTACGCTGTCTCCATGCAGGCCTATGTACTTACTGCGCAGAGGCAGCACAAAGGCAACGCTGGGATTGTCTGCTCATGCAGAAGCCAGCCAGGGTGACGCAGATTTGATGCTGTTTGATTCAGAAGTGCCCGAAGAAGAGTCGCAGAACTTCAGAAGGTGCTGGTGGGGTTAAAATTTCTGAAGTTTTCAAAATTTAGCCTAAGCACTAGAGACAAAGAACGGGAGGAGATTAGCTTCTCAAAGGGTTTCTAGCCAAAGAAACTTGCAGATCGATCAGAGGATCGAAGAGCGCTGAATCCTTGATTGATTTGGCGGATTTCCAAGAGAGGAAATCAATTGTCAGAGGGAGCAGAGGGTGCCTATTTCGCCAAGGACCCTAGATCCAGATCTCTAGCGTAGAGAGGAGGAGCTCTGACAGATTTTCTGAGCAGATGGCACCTCATGGACTATGTGATCAGGATAGGTTGGATGGCCTGTCCAACTTTGCAGTCTGGAAGGCCAGAGTCCTAGTAGTCTTGGAGGCATATCATTTAAGAGACCATGCAGAACGAGTCTTGGCCACATCGACCGATGCAGATCTCCTGAAGCAGCATGAGGAAGCTGCGGCACATGCCAAGTGGCTCATAATGGATGGAGTTAAGGATCATATTGTTCCACATGTAGCTGAGAAGAAAACAACTAATGAGATGTGGAAGGCCTTAACAACCCTATATGAGGGGAAGTCCGTCCAGAGGAAGATGTTTTTGGAGACTCAGTTGTGGTCATTCAAAATGATCAAGGCGGAAGAGATGGAGCACTTTCTCTTCAGATTACAGCCGATCACAGATCAGTTGACTTCCACAGGAGCAAAGGTGGAGGACGGTGTGATGGTAAGGACTGCATTCAATGCGGTCTCAGAAGAGTGTGAAACCTTTGTCCAAAGTGTCTTGGGCAAAGCGGACCTTCCCGATTGGGACAACTTGTGGGCAATCTTACGTCAAGAAGAACTCCGCAGAATCACCAAGAAGCAATACAGCACGAGATCTAGTAACATGAAGAAGGAAGATGAAGATGATGTAGCCTTGGCATCAAAGAGGCAGCAAGGGAAGAAGAAGCGTGATCTTTCCAAGATCAAATGTTTCCAGTGTGGCGAACTAGGACATTTCACCAGCAATTGTCCATAGAATAAGGACAAGGAAGCTTCTACTTCCAAGGCTACTGTGGCAGATGATGGGTCAGAAGACGACGCAGCCATGAGCGCTCATGAACCACGAAAGTGGGGTGACATGGATCTGTAGAGCAACTACAGAATGAGGGCGGGATCCTTGAGCAACTCATCTCTTGGATCATATCTGAGCTACGGGAGCCTTAAGATAGTAGCGAGACAAGTGGAGCAGTTGGTGCAGAGAATCACGGATGAAGCAAAGGCGGATCTAAAGGCTGAAGGGAAGAACGCAGTGCAGATGCAGCAACAATAGTGTAGGGGCTGATGTGACTTCAGCAACGCAGAGCAGAGTAGAGCTGTAGCAGTGTGGAGGCTTCAGGAGGACAATGCAGAGGAGCAGTAGTGTGAGAGATTTTAGCACAAGGGGCTGATGTGACTTCAGCAGTGCAGAGGGAGTCTGCTTACGCAGTGCAGTGTAGCTGCGCATCATCCTCTAGATGACAGCAAAGATCAACAACCGATGGAGCTTCAGTGATGAGGATGCAACCCAACTGACTTGTCTGTCAAAGATTGGGCAGGAGATTCAGTTGTTTCTCTCAGCAACTGAAGATGCAGTGCACCAGATGGCAGCACAAATGCAGTAGATTGAGAGGGAGCTGCAGTACAGATGTTGCAATGGCGGTGACAGAGACCCACACTAGAGATCAATGCAGAGCTTTAGGGTGAAGCAGAGTTTGTACTAGAGCACATTCCTTGCTAAGAGGGAGTATTGAGTTTTCTTGTGTGATGGGGTAGCACTGGATGTGCTCTAGCTCCCAAAATTTGTGGAGGGACTAGAGTACTTGAGATCTCCAATACCCAGAAAGGGATTTGGGAAATTTCATCTGGTTTGGGAGATAATTAATTAATTAATAATTTTAATTAAGGACCCTAAGTCTAACTTAGGAAAATTAAATTATTAAAGGTAATTAATTAAAACATGTGATGAAATTATCTTAAGTCACATGGATCAAGCTTTCTTTTAATCTTAGCCATTGATTCAAGATCTGATCATGGCCGTTGGTTTCCCAACGAGAAAAGTATAAAGGAAAGGCTTGGGGTCATTTGGAGGAGACACACAGAGGCAGAGCACTGAAGCTAAGTTGGAATTCCAGGGCATGGTTTGCTAAGAATTTCTAGAAGTGTTTCAACTGCAGAGACGGGAGTTTAGGCAAAGGGGATGGTCTGATCCCAGTGCCTAGAATCAGCGAGAGGCAGAGAGAAACTTCCAGAGGCAACGCAAAGAAGCAGAGGTAGTAGCAGCAGAGAGGGCAACAACTGCACAAGGCAGGGGCAACTTCAGCTACGCAGTCCCTTCTGGGGCAACGTTGGTCAGTTGGGGACCCATCTGGGTTATGCAGAGACCCTCAGGGGCAACGTAGGGTCTACGTCACCCATTCTGTGGTTACACAACCCTCTCCAGGCCAGTGCAGAGGCACACAGAGGCACAGAGGTTGACGCGGGGGCTTCAGGGGCAGCGCTGGGGTTTCTAGGGCCAAGATCTAGTTGAGTCTTGTAAATCCCATTTGAGGGTGTGGATCAGTCAACGTTTTGGCTTCAAAACAACAGGTTAGCTGCAGATCTATTTCTTTCTCTTTCGGGTTTACTAGTGTGGTACCCAGATTTTTTGTATTCAGAAAACTCTTAATAATACAAACCGTTCAGCAGCCAGAAGACCGGTTTTCCCGCATTGGGTTTTTCCGGGGACTGTTGTCCAGAAAATCTTGTGTCACTTTGGCTATGTGTGCATGTACTTTTTTTGATTTAGATCTGAATCGTTGAAAGTTTGTTATGAGTTTACTTCGATGTTAATCTGAAGATTTCATCATTAATAACTTGCTTAAGTAGGAGAAGTATAACCAGATCTAATAGTAGATTTATGCATAAGTAACCTTCAGAAATTTTCACAAATATAAGGCAAGATTTGTGGCTAGGGGCCTCTCCCAACAAGAAGGCATCGATTATGAAGAGACATTTGCACTTACAACAAGGTATACAACTATACGTTCGTTGGTCTCTTTGGCAGCATTGATGGGATGGAACACCCATTGAATGGATGTCAAGACAACATTCCTGAATGGCACTATCAATGAAGAAGTCTATATAAAACAACCCTTGGGATTGAAGTAAAATATAGAGAGACCTGTGTTTGCAGGCTGAAGAAGGCACTTTATGGCCTTAAGCAAGCACCAAGGGTGTGGTATGCAAGGATCGATGCATACCTACAAAGATTGGGTTTCTCGAAGAGTTCGGCTGATCCGAATTTCTATATCAAGGTTGTGAAGGATGAGCACGTAATCATTCTTCTATATGCGGATGATCTTCTCATGACAAGTATAGAAGTTCGTATTCAAGAGTGCAAGAAGAAACTAGTAGTAGAATTCGATATGAAGGATATAGGGCTGATGCACTATTATTTGTGGTTGGAAGTTTGGCAAGGACCTGATGAGATTTATCTAGTTCAAGGAAAGTATGTGATCGAGATGCTGAAAAGGTTTGACATGATGGATTGCAAACCTATGAAAACCCCTATGATCACAAACTTGAAGAGGCTAAGAAGTTCTGAATCAATCCTTGTGGATCCAAAAAGGTATAACAATTGATTGGCTCATTGATGTATTTGGTAAATACTCGACCAAACATTTTTTTTGCAGTGAATGTTCTCAGTCAGTTCCAAGTAGAGCCCAAGCATGATCATTGGATAACTGCCATGCATATATTGAGTTATCTGCAAGGAACGATCCACTATTTCTTGAAGTATGATAAGAGAAATAATGTTGACCCGATTGGATATACAGATTTCGACTGGGGAGTCAGTGAGATGGATGGGAGAAGCACTACTGGAGGATGTTTTAGTTTGGGATCCTCCATGATATCTTGGATGAGTAGAAAGCAAGAATCGATTGCTTTGAGTATTGTTGAGGCTGAATACATTGCAGCCTGTGAAGTAAGCATCGAAGCTGTTTGGTTGAGGAAGTTGTTGTTTGACTTGTTTGAAGGGCCTATGGACCCTACAATGATAGATTGTGACAACACCAGGTGTATAAGGTTGTTTGAAGACCTAATGTTCCATGGAAAGACAAAACACATAAATAACAAGTATCACTGCATACGAAAGTTGATGCAAGACGGAGTGTTGCAATTGCGATATATCTCCATTGATGAATAAGTAGCTGACATCTTGAAAAAATCTCTTCCTAATAAAAAGCTTGTGTATTTGAGAGACAAGCTTGCACGGGTTAATATATCCTCCCTAGTTGAGAGGGAGAGATAGACACATCATTCTTGTCTTCACTTTGTGAAGAAAGAATGGAGGATTGGGTAAGCATCTGGCTTACGATGCTCTTTGAGGATGAGGTAGGGCATCCAAGCTAAGAATAGTCGAAGAGGAAATTCCTTAAGGATGTGTTATTCCAAGATAGGAATTTTCCTAAGAGGACATACCCTGTGAACACCTAGGTGGGGTATGTGCCTTGAGAGACAATGATGATGGTGTTTATCAATCATTGGTCTCGCCAACATTGTGCTTTGATCTTGTGGAGAGATAGAGCTGTTAGTCAAGGCCTTGCTAAGTGACAATGCTGGTTGTTATGAGCAAAAAGATGACTTACCAATTCAACTCTTCTTATGAGATCTCTTTAGTTTGAGAATATACATGTACTATTATGAATACCTCGCTAGTTAAGAGGGAGTGTTGAAATGTGTAACTAGGTTCAGTCTTCATATATATGAAATGTACATTTGATTCTTGTATATTGTAAAATGATAGAAAAATTATTATTGATATTTTTGTAGCATGGGTTTCATGCTCAAGGTCATTTTATTTAGAGTTCAAGCACCCATTGAGTGCTTCTAGGGTTTTTCCAAGGTTCAAGAAGTCAAAAGAGTCACTGTCATATGAAGAAGACCCCATTGAGAACATTGTAACTTGTAAAAAGAATTATTTTTGTATCTAGAAGTGTCAAAATACCCTCCAAGAACAAGTCAGACTGGTAGCTAAGAAGTCGGCCTCAATTAGGGCATGTCACCCTCCTTGGAAGCCTATATATAGGAGGGAACTTGACCTCCTATGGATATCATTCATCGTCTCATCATTCAAGCGAAGGAGAAGAAAAAGAAGGCTAGCGAAGAAGGAAGAAGGATGAAGGTCAAGTTTTGGGTTATTTCTCTCTCTCTTTTCACACGTGCGAAGGAAGAAGGCTAGGGTTTTGCTGCTGCAAGATCGAACTTGGAGAAATTGCAGAAAGAAGGTCGAAGGAAGGTCTATTAGGTCATCCTCAAGCCCTATAAGAAGGAGAAACTCAAGCGAAGCTCAAAGGAAGCCTTGGAAGCCCTAGATTTGCTCACATGTGTGGAGGCAACAACTGTTGCAGGGGCTGAAAATTTCAAACCTGCAGTAGAGGCCGAAATTCTGTAGCTGGGGGTTGAAGTTGTGCAGTTGGAAGAGATTTGACTGGGTTTGACTTGGATAAAGGAAGCACATCATCAAGAAGGTCGGACTTGGTCTTGGAAGGGTATCGGTCTTGGTCTAGAGGTCTTGGAATTCGTCATTTGAAGAATCTATAAGAAGAGAAGATATTTGTGGGTTTTCCTCTCATGTGGAGAGGTTTTGGCTCTGGCTTGCAGTGTATATCCTGTGTTCTTGTGTACTATTGATCTTCTTGTTTTGGTAGTTGTTCGATGATGAGAATAACAAGATAATAAGAGAAGAAGCTAATAAGTCCGAAAAAGTAAAAAGACATCACAAGAAGTTATCAAGTTTAGGAGAAATTATCCTAATTGCAACCCTATAGATTTCTCAACAAGATGATGGGAAACTTCTTGCATGCCTAGACACTTAGGATTGTGCAAAAGTACTTACTTGAGCTACAAATATCAATAGAGAAAGTGTAGTTGCTAGTTGGTAATTCACATCATAGGAAATTTTTTTTTCTCTTAGGGTTACCCATGTTTATGGATGGGTAAGAAGACCCAAGTATTCGACCTTTTTTGTAACAATTTGCATTGGAAAAACTTTTTATATAGCTTCTCCCATAGAATCTTTTATAAAACTTGTTTGGAGTCTGATTTTTGCTCCTCATTTTTTTTGTGAACTATAATATCTTCTATAAATATGGTTCCAAGGTTCAAACATATTATTTATCAAACTTACATATGTATAAGGGGCTTTATGTACGATAAAAAGGCATCATGCCATACTTGTAATGACTCTTTTGTGAGGTCACTTTAATGATTTTTTGGTTTTGAGAAATGTCTTATAAATTCTCTTTGGCTAAGCTTCCATGCTATGAGAGGCGTACCTATTCCATCAAAGACACCTAGGACATGCACATACCCTCGTCCAAACACACTTCACTAGTTTTGAACTTGGGTCTTTGCTTCAATACAAGTCCAATCACCTCGTGTTGTTAAAGCAACTTTTGTTAGGTCACTTTCATGATTCTTGATTTGATAATATTCACTTATTAAATGTATCTTGGAAAATACCTTTTACCTTCAATTATCAATTATGTAATTAATACAAGGGAGAGAATACTTAGCATTGATAGTAACCTTTATTAAAAGTAGGACAATCCCCACACATTGTCATAGAACCGTTATTCTTTTCAACCAACAAAACTGGAACATTATAAGGAGACTTTGAAGGACAAATATAACCTTTCTCTATCCTCAATCTTTTTTTCCACCTCTTCTTTCTTTCTTTTGATAATTGAAGAAAGAAAGTAAAAAAGCGAATTGTAACAATGTCCACAACGCACTAAAATATGTCAATCAAACTAATTGCATAACAGTTTACAACAACATTATTAGTTCTAGATGCAACTCCTTCCTAGACTTAGACAAAAGAAATGTAGGTCTTAAAAGGGAAACTGTAAAATGTAAAGAAGTAGCCATCCATGTACAAAAGTAACATACTGTAAATTGTACATAGTCTAGATAGAAAGGAGTAGGAGGCCTTTCCTATGTTTTCCTCAAAATTAGAAGCAATGTCTATATCAATGACTACCAAATGGTAACCAAAGAAATCCCTGAGAATGTTTAGATTATTATTTGAAGCTTGGCATGATGGTAACATGTGAAGCAATCCTTAGGGGAGTTATAAGCATTAGGTTCATTTTAAAGCTTAAAGTCGTTGAAGATGTATGAGAGTCTATAACTAGGTTTGGCAACTAAAATCATTCGTTATCAATGCAACTCTAATCTTACTATTTGTTGTTCTATATAGAACATTGTTCAAATTTTTCATATGGTCCAGGTCTTGAGAGATTATTATGTTTATCTATATGAACAATTTATGTCTTTGTTCTTTTCACCCCTTTTTCTTATTTTAATTTATAAAACAATCCCTCCTTAAATGATTTTCTTCAAGTATAAAACATTTTATAGATTGCTTAAAAGTTCCCTTTGTAATATCCTGAAGGGGAAATAGACAGTAATACAAAGCATACAACAAGATATAAAATTCTAGAAACAGATCATGAAGCAGATACACATGAAATAGAGAGAATGCTAAGCCATTTTATTATACTGAGAAATAGAAATGAGTACAAGAGGTGATCAGAATGATGGCACCTCGACTTGCACCAGGCAAGTGTAGGAATACTCTCAGAATATCAATGGAAATGGCTTCTCTCTGCTCTGCGTCCAAGCTGCTGGAATACTGCCGTGCTGCTGCTACTGCTAGAACAAAATGAGTATTTGGGGCTGCTCCCCTACTCGGAAAAATCTGATACTCTGGAATCGACCTCTGCTCATAATACCCAGAAAAGCCTAGAGAGCGTTTATGAAATGGTCGACCCCCGAAAATGCCTCCCGTGAGGATCTACGCTATCCTCCGAAGGGCCATGCTGGTGCTGAATGCTATCCTCCAAAATATGGCCTCCCTCTTTGGCAAATGTCTCCAATAGGCAAGGGCTGGCCCCTTGCTCAATCCTCTGGCCTGAATCCTCCGAAATGGCACCGATCCGGAGCTCCCCCAAGATGAACTGCGTCCTCCCCCTCAAGACTGCGCAGTCCCTAAATGCTCTGCTCCACAAATGCAATCACCGATCCTTCTGCAAAATGCTGATGGAAATACCTCACCAGAGCAAGCACTCGAAGTATCTCGGGGCTGAGGGTGGGATCTTCGAACGGAGACACTCGATGTACTGAACAGTACTGCAGACAAGCTAAACAACCAACGTGCTCCAAGTCGAAATGAATAGCTCAATATGCATAAACATGAATGATCAAATGAGGAGGCTCTCCTCCCTTTTATAACGATGGGCCTCTCTCACCTTAGACCCCACCATCTCCTACGTGCTCCTTGGTCCACGCTGTCCCTCTCATTTGCGTGAGGTAGGCCCCACGCTGCCCACGTGGGCTGCGTCCTCCTTTCCCTGCGCTGCCCACTTGGCCACTAGGCCCCACTCCCTTAATTTCGATATGGACTTTAGGAAAGTGCTTTATCCTAAGTGAGTTAATTAATATTTTACTCACTTTATTCATGCTCCAACTATAATAAGGCAAAATTGGTCAAAATTAATATTTCCAATTAGCTATCGCTAATTGGGAATATTACAGTCTCCCTTGGCAAAATGTTGCTTGACCCCAAGCAACTGTAGTGATGGATGCTGCAAGATCTTCTCACTCTCCCAAGTGGCATCCTCATCCGGCAAATTCTTCCACCTCACTAAGAATTCCCGGACTGTCCTGCTCCGCAACTGCCTCTCCCTGGTATCAATAATGGTCTTCGGCTGTAGCACCAAGTGCCCCTCATCATCCGTAGGCGGAAGCTTCCCTGTCACTGTCACCTGCTGTCCCAGTGCCTTCTTCAGGCACGATATGTGAAAGATGTTATGAATCTTGCTGCCCTGTGGTAGCTCCAACTCATAAGCAACTTGCCCAACTCTGTGTATCACCCTGTAAGGCCCATAAAAACGGGGCTTGAGCTTCTCAGCTCCCTTCTGCTTCAGAGTCGACTGTCGATATGGCTGCAAACGTAGGTAGACCAAGTCCCCTACCTCAAACTTTCTCTCCACCCGACCCCTGTCGGCATACAGCTTCTGTTGGTTCTGCGCTGTAGCCATATTATCCTTGAGAGCTCGGAGGATGTCCTGACTCTCTTGGATCCAATCCTTGGCTCTCGGAGCCTTGCTGGCACCAAACATCACATCAACAAAAGATTAAGCATGATAACCATATAATGCGTAAAACGGAGACATATCGATGGACATATGATGTGTGTTGTTGTAGCAGTACTCTCTTAGGTGCAACCACTTCAGCCATGCTCTCTGCTGCCCACTGACATAGTTATGCAAGTAGCCCTCCAACCACTTGTTAACTATCTCTGTCTGCCCATCTGTCTGTGGGTGGTAGCTGGTGCTTGGTGTCAACTCTGTCCCCACTAACCTGAAAAGTTCCTGCCAAAATCGACCCATGAAGCGGCTGTCCCTGTCACTGACAATGGTCTTGGGAAGACCATGCAACCTGAAGATGCCCCTAAAGAACAGCTTCGCCACCTGTGCTGTTGTATAATGTGCAGATATGGCGAAAAAATGTGCATATTTCGTCAGTCGATCAACGACGATGAATATACAGTCCTTGCTCTACACCATGGGCAACCCTGTGATGAAATCCATCGAAATACTCTCCCATTTCCCCTCTGGAATGGGAAGAGGCTGCAACAAACCTGCTGGATGGTTCATCTCCCCCTTGTTGTGCTGACAAACCTCGCACTCCCTGACATGCTGGAGTACATCCTCCTTGAGGCCCTTCCATGAGAACCTCTCCTTGATGGCCCTGTAGGTTTTGGTAAACCCCTGATGGCTAGACAATGGTGAATCGTGAGAAGCCTGCAATATCTTCTTCTTGAGCTGAGATCCCTCAGTTAAGAAGATCTTGTCCCTGTAGTAGATGATCTCATCCATCACCCTATATCTGTTATCTGTCACCTGTCCATCCAAAACCTCACAAGCAAACCTGTCCTTGAAGTACTCCACCAATAGTCGAGCCCTCCAATCTTCATCCAAACTCATCAGAGACAACGTGGTTGGTCTGCGTGAAAGTGCATCAGCCACCATGTTGTTCTTCCCTTTGACATACTCGATGTCAAAGTTGTAGGCCTGGATCTTGCTGACCCACTTCCGCTGCCTCTCCTGTAGCTGTTTCTGCTCTAAGAAGAACCTGAGGCTGTTGTGGTCAGTCCTCACCCTGAACCTGTTACCTACCAGGTACTGTCAGAATTTGGCCAATGCATGCATGATGGCCAGCATCTCCTTGTCGTATATGGCATACAACCGCTCATGTGGAAGGAGCTTCCGGCTCTCAAAAGCTATAGGGTGGCCTCCCTGCATCAACACTGCGCTAATCCCCTCTCCTGATGCATCACACTCCAGAACGAATGGCTGCGTGAAGTCTGGCAATGCTAGCACTGGACAGCTGGTCATCACCTCCCTGAGCCTGTCAAAGGCTCGCTGCGCTGTATCTGTCCAACTGAATGCCCCCTTCTTCGTCAGATCTGTAAAGGGTGCAACAAGCTAAGAGAAACTCTTGACGAACTTCCTGTAGTAGGTGCAAATACCCACAAACCCTCGAAGTTCTATCACGTTTCTCGGCTCTGGCCAATCCCTGATGGCCCTGATCTTCTCCTCGTGGACCCTCACTTCGTCCACCCCTATGATGTGTCCCAAGTATAACATCTTCGTCGACCCAAACTCGCACTTGGAGAGCTTAGCATAAAACTGCTGCTCCTCCAAAATACGCAGCACTGCCTCTATGTGCTGGAGATGCTCCTCCCATGTCCTACTATATATCAATATGTCATCAAAGAAGACCAACACAAACTTCCTCAGGTGACTGTGGAAAATGTGGTTCATACACGATTGGAAGGTGGCTGGTGCATTGGTTAGCCCGAAGGGCATCACCAAGAACTCAAAATGGCCATAGTGGCACCTAAAAGCGGTCTTGTGAGTGTCCTGTTCCCTCACGCGAATCTGATGGTACCCGAATCTCAAATCACCCTTTGAGAAGAACTGTGCCCCTCTCAACTCATCCATCAGCTCATCAATCCGACGAATAGGGTACCTGTTCTTCATGGTCTTTTTGTTCAGGGCCCTGTAATCAATGCACATCCTCAATGTGCCGTCCTTCTTCTTCACCAACACTACTGAAGAAGCGAAAGGACTGGTGGTAGGCCGAATGTGTTAAAGAGATAACAGATCGCGGATAGCCCGCTCGATCTTGTCCTGATAGGCCTTGGGTTGCCTATAGGGTGTGGTAATGACGACCTATATGCCCTGGTCTAGCTCAATCGTATGCTCATACCCCCGATCTGGTGGTTGTCCTGGTGGTATTTCCCCAAACACCGTGGCATACCTGTCAAGGATGGTCTGTATCTTTGGATGAACTGTCTGCCTGGTAATCCCTGCCTCTGATGCGCGCAACTCTACTGCCCACTCTATGTCTCCCTTCCGGAAGTCTGCCTCCATCCAGTGAGCTGAAACTGTCTGGGGTGGGTAAGTGTGCATGCCCCGTATCTTCTCGTGCTTCCCGGTCTTCTTGTCATCCCACTCCATCTCCAAGGCCTCCCAATCTGTGGTGACCTTCCCTAGAGTAATCAGCCACTGTACCCCTAATACCACATTGGTATCCGGTATGTTAACCACGAAAAAGTGGTCGGTCACTGTGTAGGTGCCCATCGTCATTGCCAGTGCTGGAACATATTTGGCACACTGCATAGTCTGATCTCCTGGGACCAACACTGAAAACCCATCGAAGCTCTCTGTTTGTATACCTCTCCGCTCTACCATCTGTGCATCGATGAAGTTGTGGGTTGCCCCAGTGTCCACCAGTACTGATACTTGCTGCCCCCGCACTGTACCTCGGACACGCAGCGTCGAGACTTGGGAACTCCTCGCAATGCTGCAAGGGCCCCTCCAGTAGGTGCAAAGGCTGCACCTCCTGCTCCTGGTGGTGGAGGTGGCAAATGATCTTGCGCTGCATGGCTGTCCCCTGCCTCCACGTCATCATACTCATCTTCTTCCTCACTGCTCTCGGAGAAGACCTCGATAAAATGTGCTTTGCCAGCAGCACATCTGTGTCTTGGTGCCCACGGCTCCTGACAGGTGAAACACAGTCTCTTCTTCTTCAACTCCCTCCTGGCATCATCATCCAACTGTCCTCTACCCTGATTCCCCCTAGGAGGCGGAATCCTCGCATCCTTCCCTTTAGGCTGGAGAGCTTGTCTCTGGGGGTAAGGTGTCCTGGTCCTGTTAAGGCATCCTACAAGTCCCGGGTCCTGCCAACTGCGTCATGGAGTGTGGTTGGTCTAGTGGATCTAACCAATCCGCGAAGCGGCTCTGCTAGCCCATCAATGAACATGTAAATCATCCGTGCCGTGGATAGATCTGGCACCATCACCGAAAGTCTCAGGAAATCTGAAATATACGCATCCAGACTCCCGGTTTGTTTGAGCCTCGTCAACTCAACAAAGTGCTCCTCTGGATCCCTCCGATCAAACCTCTCTATCAACCTCCGGGTGAACTCGGCATATTCTGTCACTGTCGAATGCCCGAGTGTAACCATCCCATGGAACCACCAATCCTGGGCCTCGCCATCTAGATGCAGTGTTGCCACCTTGATGGCCTTCGTCTCCGACATCTGGTTGAGCTGGAAGTATATGTCCAGCTTCTCCACCCAAGCCTTTGCCGAACTGTTTGATGAGCCATCAAACATAGGCAAATGGAACTTGCTCATTGTACGCTGAGTGTCTCCCTCGTGATAATGCCGGTGTCCCCTGTGATGGTCGCGAGGTCTGCTGTCCCACTGGAGCTGGACAAAATCTCGAAATGAAAGGGCATCCCTGAACTCCTGCTTGTATGCCTGGTACTCAGCAAAGTAATCACCCATGTGGCCAGGCTCTGGCTCCTGCCCCTGTGTCTGCAGCCAGAAAAGTGGGCATAGTGGAACGTGTGGGTGCCTGTGATGCCATGTGCTGAGTGGCATCATGCTGCTGCAAATGGTGGGATGTGCTTGATCCCTCACCGATCTGGAAACCCCTTGGGGTTTCACGCTGTCTAGCCTCTACAGCAGTGAATCTCTGTCCCATCACCTCAATCTGCCTCGACAGATCCCGTACTGACTTGAGGAGCATTTCCCCAAACTTCTTCGCATCACTATCATCTGCCATCGGTTCCTCCTGCTCTGCGTCCACTACTGGAATGGAGTCACCCTCTCTGTAGGTGATTTGCAACCTACGTTCTCGGTCACGGTACTTCCTACCCTTGTAGCAAATATATGGCTTCTCTCTCGGTGTCATAGACAACTTGCTCCACAGGCTGAGCCAGGGCTATGAGCTCTGATACCACTGTAATACCCAGAAGGGGAAATAGACAGTAATACAAAGCATACAACAAGATATAAAATGCTAGAAATAGATCATGAAGCAGATACACATGAGATAGAGAGAATGCTAAGCCATTTTATTATACTGAGAAATAGAAATTAGTACAAGTGGTGATCAGAATGATGGCACCTCGACTTGCACCAGGCAAGTGTAGGAATACTCTTAGGATATCAATGGAAATTGCTGCTCTCTACTCTGCGTCCAAGCTGCTGGAATACTGCCGTGCTGCTGCTACTGCTGGAACAAAATGAGTATTTGGGGCTGCTCCCCTACTCGGAAAAATCTGGTACTCTGGAATCGGCCTTTGCTCACAATACCCAAAAAAGCCTAGAGAGCGTTTCTGAAATGGTCGTCCGCTGAAAATGCTTCCCTTGAGGATCTATGCTATCCTCCCAAGGGCCACGCTTGTGCTGAATGCTATCCTCCAAAATATGGCCTCCCTCTCTGGAAAATGTCTCCAATAGGCAAGGGCTGGCCCCTTGCACAATCCTTCGGCCTGAATCCTCCGAAATGGCACCAATCAGGAGCTCCCCCAAGATGAACCTAAATGCTCTGCTCATCCACGAATGCAATCACCAATCCTCCTGCAAAATGCTGATGGAAATACCTCACCCGAGCAAGCACTCGAAGTCTTCCGGGGCTGATGGTGGGATCTTCAAACAGAGACACTCGATGTACTGAACAGTACTGCAGACAAGCTAAACAGCTAGCATGCTCCAAGTCGAAATGACTAGCTTAATATGCATAAAAATGAATGATAAAATGAGGAAGCTCTCCTCCCTTTTATAACGATGGGCCTCTCTCACCCTAGACCCCACCATCTCCTACGTGCTCCTTGGCCCACACTTTCCCTCTCATCTGCGTGAGGTAGGCCCCACGCTGCCCACGTGGACTGCATCCTCCTTTCCCTGCGTTGTCCACTTGGCCACTAGGCCCCACTCCCTTAATTTCAATATGGACTTTAGGAAAGTGCTTTATCCTAAGTGAGTTAATTAATATTTTACTCACTTTATTCATGCTCCAACTATAATAAGAAAAAATTGGTCAAAATTAATATTTCCAATTAGCTATCGCTAATTGGGAATATTACACCCTCCCAACCTATTTTTTTCAAGCCTGAGTTTTTTTTAAAGCTCTCTAAATAAATTGTTTCTTGCCCAGTTAGTATTCTTTCTTAAACATATATTCCTTTTCTTCATTAAAGAGCTTTTGCTTTCTCGACATTGTTTAGCATGGTGGTTGCTAAATGTCCTAGAATTGGTCTAGCATATTAGGCATACACGTTAAATTTGTTGTTCTATGTTGTAATTGTGATTTGAAATTAGTTGTCTTAAAGCTTATGTAATATTCCCAATTAGCGATGGCTAATTGGAAATATTAATTTTGATCAATCCCGCCTACTATAGTTCAATTATAAATAAAAGTGAGCAGAGGGGGACATAACTCACTCTAAACATAAAGTTCACTCCCTAGTAGACACAATGTTGTAACTTAAGTGGGCCAAGGGGGGCAAAGAGACCACATAGAGAGGAGACCCACTAGAGCACGTGGAGGGGCTGCGCAGGTTGAGTTGTGTAAATTTTTGTTGATGTTCTATGCTTGATGCAATTTTATTTTTATAACAGCAATCACATAAATAGTTAAGTAAAATGCTGATAGAACATACCAGTGGATCTATAGAAGACAAACCAGAAACAGGAGAATGTGTTGGTGCGTTACGACGGTCAGCAGGATGCTTCAACCATCAAAGTCTTCTTGGTCGGCCAACCCATAATGTGTTACAACAGTCCTCAAATCAATCATCCAGTCAACTCAAAGTCAACCCCAGAAAAGTCAACACAGTCCAGAAAAAGTCAACGCAGGGCAACAACAATAAAGTCAATGCAGCTCCAATTTCGGTCAACCTTTTGACCTCAATTTTTGTGCCAATGAGTACGGCCTTAAAAAATCGAACTCTCCACAAAATTTCAGCCAATTCGGACCATGCGTTGATAAAAGTCAACGCTGGTCAAAATTGCCCAAAAACCCTAACTGCAGAAAATTTGCTGCGGTAAATTTCGTCCTTTAGTTGCAGTAGATTTCGTCCTTCTTCTCACGTGGGAAACTGCTTCTCAAATGCTTGTAGATAATCAGAGGAGAAGATGTGTGTTGAGATGAGTGAAATGCTCTCCAACGTTGACTATATTTATATCCATCATTGAGGTGTGTGACACATCTGTTGGGGGTGTAAAACCTTAAGGCCGACCTGCACTTAAATTTATTATAAATAATAAATTCAAAATAAATGTTCTACTCATCAGATTAAAATCAATTTTATATCGATTTTACACCTCTCCGAAAGAGGAATCCAATACAAATATTGGAATCTTCATCTGAGCATCACAAGATAGAGTTTGGACCTAGTTGTCCAAATTTAACACTCCCTCCCAACTAGGGAGAACTCCATCCACCAGTGCAATCAAACATCGTGCGTCATCCCGCCGTAACTTGCTTTGCTGGCCTCTTTATTTCAGAACAGAAGTGGGTCAGTCACAAAGACATCATCCCTTGGCTGACAAATTCAGCCCAGAGGTTCGAAACCTCTATCGGACTCACAAAGAGTCTCCAACCAACTCGAAGTTGGTTCATCTGACCCGAAGTCAGGCGGAGGTCCGAGACCTCACTAGACTTGATCCCAGATCAAGTGGTTGGATCGTGCCATCCTAGATAGAGAGTACGACAATCTCTGATGCGTCCATCAGTCTTTGCTACTAGTCTCTAGCTTTTCCCACCTCATTGGCCAAATGAGAGGTACTTCCCATGAGCCCTGAACTCAATGGGTAGGATGCATACGGGGCACAGATAATGAGAGGTGAACCAACTCAATAATTACAATGGTGGGGTCCAAGCACACCAACAAGGTTTGGCAAGCCTAGCCTTGTGGTTGCTCATAGCTCCGAGAAGCTGTCCCCAAAGCCCCTCAGAGCTCCTCGAGCTCATCTTCCAATAGGACCCACATCATAGGGTCGTTCCACGATACCAAGTCTCTCACGAAAGGTTAGGAACTTGACCTTCCCTAGGGGCTTAGTGAGAATATCCGGGACCTGCTCATCAGTTCCTATATGATCGAGCCTTACGGCGCCTCGTTGTACCATATCTCGGATGAAATGGTACTTGATATCAATATGCTTGGATCGGTCGTGGAACACAGGATTCTCGGTTAAGCGAATCCCACTTTAGTTATCACAGAGTATCACGGTGGTATCTAGCACATGTCCAAACAGCTCACTAAAGAGCTTTCGCAACCAAACTGCTTCACGACAGGCCATACTTGCTGCAATGTATTCGGCCTCTGCGGTGCTCAAAGCCACTGACTTTGCTTCTTGCTCATCCATGAAATCGAAGTAGAACCAAGATTGAAGCAGCATCCCGATGTGCTCTTACGATCCACCACACTGCCAGCCCAATCGGCATCAGTATATCCACGGAGTGTCACGCTCTCGATAGTGTATCTCAACCCATGGTTTATCGTGCCCCGAAGGTATCTCAGAAGATTCCTGGCACCAACCCAGTGAAAGTGATGAGGTTCAACCATCTGTTGACTCAAAGTGTTCACTGCAAAACATATATCTGGACGGGTGTTCACTAAGAACATCAGAGCCCCTACGAGTTGACGATACTCAGTAGGATTTGCCAATACGGGCCCAGCAGCGCTGCCACTCAACTTCTTGAAGTTGAGTTCCATCGGTGTTGACACGGTCTTGCAGTCCACCATACCAAATCTTTCCAGAAGTTTCACAATGTATTTTCCTTGAGAAAGGAAAATCTCTCTAGGTCTCTGCCAGACCTCCAGGCCTAGGAAGTAGTGCATCAGTCCTAGGTCCTTCATCTCGAACTCAGCAGCGAGCTCCCTCTTGCATTGATGAATGAGAGGGTCAGCACCTGTCAGAAAGAGGTCGTCCACATACAGCACCAGAATGAGAGGCTTCCCCTGGACAACCTTGAAGTAAAGGTTCAGATCAGGATTTCTTCGAGTGAAGCCCAGCTTCATCAAGTAGCTATCTATCCTCTCGTACCAAGCTCTAGGTGCTTGCTTCAACCCATAGAGGGCTTTTTTCAACCTGGAGACATGAGTGTCCCGATCCTGGACTTCAAACCCCAGAGGTTGTTCTACATACACCTCTTCTTTTATTGCACCATGCAGAAAAGCGGTCTTGACATCCATCTGATGAAGACTCCATCCTTGCATAGCAACAAGGGCTATGATTGATCGAATGGTGGTATATCGTGCCACAGGTGCAAATATGTCATCATAATCTATTCCTTCCTTTTGAGAGAAGCCACGGGCAACAAATCTTGCCTTGAACTTTTCAGCACTTCCATCAGCACCATGCTTGATCTTGTAGAGCCATTTCGCGGTGACAACTGATTTGTCCTTCGGTCTTGGAACCACATCCCAGACATCATTCTTCATTATGGACTCATATTCTTCGTGCATAGCATCCTTCCAGACTTGATGCTTTACGGCTTCCTCAAAAGATCCAGGTTCATATTGTACAATAGTACTCATGGTAGCCAGATACCCTTGGTATCTACACGGCTTCTTGCTTTCTCGGAATGTCCCCCTCGGGGCAGCATGTCCCTCGGCATCTTCGAGAGTGTCCCTGAGCCATGATGGTCTCTTTCTCAGTGAAGGAGATGGATCAATTGGGTCCATTGGTCCTTCAACATCAGGCATTGTCTCATCCTGCGGTTCTTCTTGATTTCCAGGCCTTGCTTCATGATTTTCCTCAGATCTTGGAAGATCTACTACTTTCTTCAGGGAAGCATCTTCGTCAAAAGTGACATCATGGCATATCTCTACTTCCCTTTAACCAGGTACATAGACTCTATAGGCCTTAGAGGTTTCGCTGTAGCCTACAAACATTCCTTTCTTTCCAGAAGCATCCAGCTTACTTCTCTTTTCTTTTGGCACATGAAAATAAACAGGACATCCAAAAATTCTAAAATGTGAGACGTCAGGTTTCTTACCAGTGAAAACCTCTTCGGGAGTTTTGGAGTCCAGGCCGGAATGAGGGCATTGGTTTTGAATGTATATAGCAGTATTCGTAGCTTCTCCCCACAGAAACTTCGGTAGACCCTGGTCACATAGCATGGCACGGGCAGCTTCCACAATGGTCCTGTTCTTTCGTTCAGCAACGCCATTCTGCTCAGGAGTATAGGCAGTGGTAGTCTCCCTCTTAATGCCAGCTTCTCTGCAAAAGTCCTTGAACTCATTTGACTCATATTTAGTGCCATTGTCGGTCCTCAAAATCTTGATCTTCTTCCCTGTCATATTTTCCACCAAGGCTTTGAAGGTATGGAACCACATGAAAGCCTCATCCTTCTTCTTCAAGAAGTATATCCAAGTTTTGCGGGAGAAGTCATCAGTGAATGTCATATAGTAAGAACATCCTCCCAAGGATGTCACGGGTAGCATACCAGATAGATCAGAATGGACCAGTTGCAAAATATCAAATGTCTTTGTGACACTTGAGGGGAAAGGTCCCTTTGTATGCTTTCCTTCAGCACAACCCTTACATACACCTTCATGATTATTTCCAAAATCGAGCATCCCTGTCACCACCTTCCTTGCTTCGGGAAGGGCCTTGTAATGAAGGTGTCCAAACCTCCGGTGCCATAGTTCAGTTTGTCGGATAGTATCACATGTCATAGCTCCTAGTGGACTTCCTTCAACCTGGTAGAGTGTTCCAACTCTAAAACCAATCTCAATAGCTTCCTTGAGATTCTTCTTCCACATGCGCACCTTTCCATCAGTGAATGCCACATTGAAGCCTTTGTCTTCCATGGCTGATATAGACACAAGGTTCTTCTTCAATTTTGGTACATAGAGTACATCCTGCAAATGTAGGACTTTTCCTTGAGACAAGTGGAGGGTCACAGTCCCTGTCCCTTTCGCGGGATATGTGGCATTATCTCCAAGGATAATTTCCAGATTAGTATCCTTCTCAACCATGTCAGAGAGTGCTTCCTTGAACCCAGTGATGTGTCTTGAGGCACCACCATCTATCAGCCAGACATCCATAGTATCGGGCAGGGATGCAGCAAAGAGGGCAGATACAAGAATGTATTCATTTTTTTTATCAACAACATTTGACTCCTCATACCTGGAGTTTCTAGACCTTTTGAAAGGTTGATTGTTTCCGCCAGAGGGAGCCTTCCTCTTTCCTTTGGACCTGTTGTTTGTTTGATTTCCATTCCTTCGGTTGTTGTTGTTGTCATCACTATCGGGAGAATCCTTTTTGAAAGGACATTCTCTAGCATAGTGACCAGGCCTATGACAAGTGAAACACTTGCCATTCTTTCCTTGGGTCCCTGCTCTTCCTTTGTTCTTAGGACCACCAGAGTTCTTCTTTCTAGAATGAGCAGCGTAGGCAGCTTTTCTATCATTTTCGTATTCCTTCATTCTTGTCTCTTCTTGTATGCATCTTGACAATAGCTCGTAAAAGTTAGGAATTGTATTATTATTGAGAATGGTAGTGTTGAATACTTTCCATTCATATGGGAGCCCTCCAAGTGCGGTGAGTACCATCTCACGATCGGCTATTGTCTCTCCAATAGCCATCAAATTGTTCCTGATCTCGGTCAATTTCAGAAAGTATGTCTGGACAGACTCATCCCGCCTTTCTTCAGATTCTTCAATTGATTCTTGAAGAATAACACCTGGTTTGCATTTTTTACTTTGAACATTTGTATCAGCTTATCATACATCTCTTTGGATGTGCCTAGCTTAGATATGTAGGCAACCAGACTTTTATGTATGGATTCCCTGATCATTAGCTTTGCTTTGATCTCCCCCTTCTTATACTTGGTTTTAGTAGCAGCAGTAGTAGTGGATGGAGGTTCTTGTATCTTACCCAGTACATAGTCTATGAGATCATGGTCTTCCAATTTGAGATCTAATATCATCTTCCAAGCATGGAAGTCATCTCTTCCAGTCAGCTTGTCATCCTCCTTGAAGCCATAACTTGTGGAACTCATTTTTTTCAGATGGTGATTGCTATAAGTTAGGGCTTGTCTTCACCTCAGCTCTGATATCATGTAAATTTTTGTAGATGTAATATGCTTGATGCAATTTTACTTTTATAACAACAATCACATAAATAGTTAAGTAAAATGCTGATAGAACATACCAGTGGATCTATAGAAGACAAACCAGAAACAGGAGAATGTGTTGGTGCGTTACGACGGTTAGCAGGATGCTTCAACCAGCAAAGTGTTCTTGGTCGGCCAACCCAGAATGTGTCACAACAGTCCTCAAATCAATCATCCAGTCAACTCAAAGTCAACCCCAGAAAAGTCAACGCAGTCCAGAAAAAGTCAACGCAGGGCAGCAACAATAAAGTCAACGCAGCTCCAACTTTGGTCAACCTTTTGACCTCGATTTTTGTGCCAATGAGTACGGCCTTAAAAAATCGAACTCTCAACAAAATTTCAGCCAATTCGGACCATGCGTTGACCAAAGTCAACGCTGGTCAAACTTGCCCAGAAACCCTAACTGCAGAAAATTTGCTGCGGTAAATTTCGTCCTTTAGCTGCAGTAGATTTCGTCCTTCTTCTCACGTGAGAAACTGCTTTTCAAATGCTTGTAGATAATCAGAGGAGAAGATGTGTGTTGAGATGAGTGAAATGCTCTCCAACGTTGACTGTATTTATATCCATCATTGATGTGTGTGACACATCTGTTGGGGGTGTAAAACCTTAAAGCCGACCTGCACTTAAATTTATTATAAATAATAATTTCAAAATAAATGTTCTGCTCATCAGATTAAAATCAATTTTATATCGATTTTACACCTCTCCGAAAGAGGAATCAAATACAAATATTGGAATCTTCATCTGAGCATCACAAGATGGAGTTTGGACCTAGTTGTCCAAATTTAACAAGTTGGCAGCGTGGGGCCTGTTATTGCTTGTTGCCTACACCTACCTACAGTTAGTGGGAAAAACCTTCGACCCCACAGGTGTGGTTGGTGGCAAAGAACTCAGAGAAGGGGCTGTCAACAATTCCCAACTCTCTCCGTTTAAGCTATCTCCTAGGTTAGCTAAGCGGGGTGGTCCCTAAAGGAAAACTAAGTTAAAGATATGAGATTTCTAGGAGAATTGATTAGAAGGAATTACTTATCAAATATGACTCGATTCCAATATGTAAACAAGCATATAAATATATGAGCAATATTCAATGATGTGTTCAAAATATAGACCAGTGCTTTAAAGTAAATGACAAATGCTTGCTCAAAAATGAAATTCAAGATATAATGACAATAATCCCACAAAGGAAGTGTTAGACCAAGATCACAATATGCAATTAAATTTGCAACACCAAATAAGGGTATTTGCCAATGAAACGAGATATATCAATCATCCATAAACATAATGATCATTAAAATGACAACATGCAATGAAGTTGTATGTAGAAGCAAATTTCCAAGTACCATAGAATTAAACTTGTTGCAAAATTTAGGGAATTAAAATGCTTGCATCCAAAGTGCTTCTTGAGATAATATTTGCATGTGAATCTTTAAACCGTCAAGATAGCAAAAAATTTGGGAACTTTGCAAGTAAATGTGATGAGATAGTGCTCTTGGTTTATTTTATTAATTAGTTTTAAAGCAAGGTTACAATTGAACTCTAATCCTCAGACCTCACCCTCGCCCAAATATTTGGATCTCACAGTGAGGAGTCCATAGAGGTAGAGGGTCCCTAAAACGTCTATTCAACCAACTTAAGTTGGAGGTAAATTTTAGAGATGCAAGTCTAGTATGAAAAGTGAAATGTCTAAATGATATGAAAGTGAGTTTGCAAGTGCTATGTAAAAGATGGAGATGATTCAATTAAATATGCTTCATAGTTAGAACAATAACTCAAGTTGCCATAAATTGAAAGTGCTATGCTTCTTTACTTGTAGTATATTGTAAAACTTATCCAAATGAGAAATAGATCACAAAACATAAGTAAGTGATGGCAAATGAGATTGCAAATTAAGAAATTAAAGGACTATGCGATTTGTGTTACTTCCCAATTAGAGCATGCATATGTGATGTGAAAGAAAATGGAAATGTCAAAACCACTAAGTCAATCCATCTACAAATTCTCTTCTTTGAAATGGAGAGATAGGGATGCCAATGGGTAAAACCCACGCTCCCACAACAAAAACAGAAATTTTTATTAATTTTACAAGAATGAAATGACCATGAGGCCTTTTCTAAACCAAGGAAAGTCTTTACAAATAAAAATTGAGACCATAGACTTTTCCTCAGTGAGAATTTCTAAGAACTCGAAATAAATTCAGACTTTACAATAGGACAAGAGAAGCTAATCCTCTTCTATGCCCACAACCAAAGAAGAAAGAGTTATCTTCCTCATTTGAAATTCAGCCCAAAGGTCCTACAATAACTTGTTAGTAATTTCTTGTAGTTGTCCACTCAAGCTGTCACAAGAAAAAATTCGAAAGAGGGCTACAAAACCAATCAAATATTAGATAGATAAAATTACAAAATATTGCACAACAATTTACAAAGGGCTAAGCCAAAGAGTTCGAGTAAAATCTCCTCTTTGCTTAGTCATATTCAAGCTCTTAGATAGCAAATGAAAGCAATGAAGTATAATGTTTTAAAAGATATTCAAATTTAGAAGTGTTTCGCTTGTATACAAGCTATGTCTCAAAACCCTTGCAAAACCACTTTGTAAGATAAGACTATGAAGGTTCAAAGAAGAAATGAGAGCTCCTTTGAGAATGTATCAAGAGTGGGTTGGTCTCTCCAAAGACTTTCTCCAACACTTGATTCTTTGATCCCAACAAGATGTTCCCTCTACAAAACTTCAATCAAGAATTAGTTCCATATAGATCTAGCAATAAACAATGATAAGAAACTCTAGAGATTTATTTGAAACCAACTAGAGCATACTCCTTGTTGTGGATGATTTTGTCACCCCCCTAGAGACAGCCTAGAGTTGCCATAGACCAGTGCCTAGGACATCTTAATATTTGTTGTGGATGATTTTGTCACCCCCCTAGAGACAGCCTAGAGTTGCCATAGACCAGTGCCTAGGACATCTTAATATAGCAAGGAGCCCTTTTAGTTTGGGTTGTCAGTCCAAGAACTCGCTTACTATCTCTTGTTCTAAACAAGGAAATTAGTTTTGAATGCGACCAATCTCTCTCAGAAGCTAGTACAAAGACAAGAACAATGTAGGAACATCAAGTAAAACTCCAATACAAAGGCATCAGACAGTTAAGAGACCGCTTACTGTAAAGAGGGCCAGTTCAGATAATATATCACAGAAATTAAATATCAGATGATGAGTGAAGTGAGGAAACATAAGAAGATATTAGCTGGCATGAGACTGATACCCAGATACGCAACAGAACCACATAAGGGCGCACCAATTTACGAATCCTTATATGACAATGGCGTTTTAAAAGCACCCTCCTCAAGCAACTAATATAGCAGAAAATATGGAAAGAGTGAACATGGAACAATATACCATGACTAGGCCTATTTAAAGCGCTTGACTAATTCCAGAAAGGGCATCAACGAGGATGAATCCTTAATGCAAACTAGTGAGCCACTCGCATTCTAGAACATGATACAAGAAGATAATAAGCATGAAAGAGATATTGTATTAACACATGAGAGAAATTACATACTGTGAGATACCAAAGACCAGAATCCTCATTACAGTTATAACCCCTCCTCGCTGAGACCCTACGGGCTCTGAAGCTTCATACAGAAATATTACAAAAATGTATACAGAAGTCTTCTCGCTGCACAGTTTGCTGACAGAAATCTGGAACCCCCACAATGTCTTATTTATGAGTATTTATAGAACAGATCGAAAATTCTAGAGGAGGAGGTAGATGAAGCACATTTAATGACTCAACTTGAACCAAAATGGCGGAAAACATTCGCGCCCTCCCTATGAATGACTGACTATAATTAAATGTACTTTACAATCTGTATTCAGAAATAAATGTTGGGAGATTAAAATCTCCTTATATACAAGACACAGGTAATAAAATATATACATCGTGCTGCCTGTAGCCGAGGGAAAATCTGCTGCCGTAAGAGACTTGAGATAATCTTCGTTCCTATACTGTACTCTCGGCCCTTAGCTTTGAATTTGAATTCTGGATCTTAAATGCGGGGCGAATTTCTCTGGAGGGTTCTGTAGCTCCATATCTTAGTCTTCTTTAATGGCTATCACCTCTCCCACCTACCCTCGGCTTCTTCTTTTAATTTCGCCAGCATAATATGTCCTTTGGTATGCTCCTGATCTTTGCAATGGAGGCGGCAAGTTAAAGCGCCTACTAAGTCATTTTAAAACCCGCAAAACCCGCAAAACATTAGAGAAAATTGACTCGGAGACAGGGAGTGTGGAAAAGGGAGATGATAACGACGTCGTGAAGACGAACAAATAACAGGAATACGTATGGTGGCAGAAGCGACTTGATGAAGGCTCGACAGATGGACGAAATGTGGAATTTCTTCGTGACACAGTCTGGTCGTGAGGAAGGAATAACGAGAAATAAAACATATAAACGAACACACACACACATATATATATATATACATATAAAGGGGTGACGTCATGGATACACGGGGGCATGACACATGGGTGCACAGGAGAACAAGTGGAAGACTGACGAGGCGGCGGAGTCAACGGGTGGAAGTGGGTGAGAGCGACACGGTGGCGGGCCATGGGACATGGCGGACGCATGTTAACGGGCGGGAAGTTCTGGTACACCCCCACCATTGGATAGAGATCGGGAGATCCAACAACTCGCATGAATTCCGCTGCCCGGTGATTGTTCAAACATTAACGCGCGGGAGAAAAGCGGTTTCCCGCCCGTACCAAAGACACACGGCATATGATTTATGGCATCGCTGCTCCTGTGGCAAATACCGCCGCTTCGATGAGGGTGGTGCGGGGGAATACCACCAGTTTCAGGCGCGCGGGGCCCTCCATAATAAACGTTTGCCGCCCCGTTGATTTAATTAGATCGGACGGTGGATATTACGCCCGAAACACAAACGATAAGCCCCCCTTTCTTTTGGCCTGTGGTCCTTGGGCTCGGGTCGTATGACAGCAACGAGGGGAGGGGCTTAGGACTTGGGGGCTTCGGCCCAATATATTTAAATTGCGGGCCTTTATCATCGGGACAGTGTATTTTCGGAGCGGAAAAGGTGGCGATAAGCACGACATGGAGATTTTGATCGCGAAGGATGTTTGCAGCGAAATTTAATGGGACCGATGGTCAAAATTTAAATGGAAGGGGAAATATGTACAACATCGGCTCCATCTGGGGACGGCATGGTCGTCCTCGGGCATGTCGAGAACACGCAGACCATTCAATATTTCACTCTGCTACTTAATTTCCTCTGCGCCCCCGCTTCAGGTAATTATCAACATTCTTTTCCTTTATAAAAATAAAAGCCAAAACAAACTATATACAATATATACAATCAGGGATTCCCAGCCTAGGTCAGAATTGAAAATACGGTTTGAGGAATTGGCCATTCACGGGGGCATCGAGCAAATCACCCTTTTTCTAAAGAAAAGGTGTTGTTTCTTCCAAGCCTCACTATTTTGAATGGCCCGAACCACAGTGGATCAAATTTAGCATGCTTGCCTTTTTCTGCTCTGTGAACATCCCATCTGAGAACTAGGTCCCCAATTTGAAACTTTCTATCCTTTGCATGCTGATCAAATACATTTTTCATTTTCTCATGGTATTCTATCAATTTTTGGTCCACCCGGTTCCGTGTTTCCTCCAATTCAACCAATTGATTTATTCTTCTGATCATATCATCTGGTTCTTCCTGGTTTTCCTGCATAAAACGTGCCATAGGCAATGCCAATTGCATAGGAAACACGACTGCTCTTCCATATACCAACTCATATGGGGATTTCCCTGTTGCTCTTTTGCTGGTTATTCTATTTTCCCATAGAGCAAATTTCAATTGAGAGTCCCAATTCTTCTGATTCTCACTTATTGTTTTCTTCAGTGCTCTCACCAGGGTTTTATTAGATGACTCAGCTAGACCATTGGGGATAGTAGGCTGTGGAGTGAGTCAATGTAATGTTATACCTTTGGCAGAATTTTACGAACCTGGCAGACTTAAAAGCCTGTGCATTGTCCGTTACAATTCTGGCAGGACAACCAAACCTAGATATGATATTGTCCTCTATAAACTTCATTATTACAACATCTGTAGCATTTCTGGTAGGTATGGCTTCCACCCATTTCGTGAAATAGTCTGTGGCTGTCAATATCCATTTATGTTGGCCACTTGATGGGGGATGTATCTCTCCTATAAAATCTAATCCCCATTTCTGAAATGGTTCATTTACATGAATAGGGATCAAGGGCAATGCTGCTAATTTCTGCCTTTCTGCAAATCTTTGGCATTTGTCACATGCTCTAGCCAAGCAAAAGTATCTGAATACAACTTTGGCCAGTAGAAACCAGCCCTCAAAATTTTATGTGTTGTAGCCCTCCAGCTGTAATGTCCTCCACATATCCCCTCATGAAATTCTGTCATTACATTCTGCACTTCATTCTCTGTGAGGCATAAAAGTAATATGCCTAGAGGGTCTCTCCAATAGAGCTGTCCATTGGAAATTATATATTTCTGAGATTTCATCCTTACAGCTCTGTATCTTACCTTATCACAACCCAGAGGATAACTAAGTGTCAAAAGATATTCAACTATTTCTTTATACCATGGACTAGTTAGATATTTCACATGTACCTTTTGGGTGGCCATCTCTAGTCCTTGCTGCTCTTCTTCCTTTTCGGATTCTTCATTTGCTATCACAGATAGATTGATGCCTAGAGCTTGATGATTAGATTCAGACAACATCTTGGCAAGTCCCTGTCCTTTAATTAACTTAGTAGGCCTTATGTCCAAATCATACTCCTGAATTTTTGCAATCCATCTTCCTCTTCTACCTTCGCTGTCTCCCTGAACCAGAATGTCTTTGACAGCTGCTGTGGGGACATATGCAGTAATATGAGATTGCAAAACATACACTCTAAAGGCTTTAAGGGACTTCACCAGGGAATATGCCTGCTTCTCCAATATGTTATATTTCAATTCAGCATCATAAAGCACTTGACTGAAGAAAGCTATAGGCTGTTCATATCCCTCTTCATTTTTCTGCAATAACACTCCAGCAACTGTGTGAGGTGAAGCAAATGAAAATATCATAAATGGCTTGCTGTAATCTGGTCCGGATAACACTGGAGCTTCAACGAATGCCTGTTTTATTCTTGTGAATGCATCTCTAGACTCCTGGGACCATTTTACTTCATTTTCCTTTTTCAACATATTGGTTATGTGCCTAACTATCTCTGCATAGTTAGGAATAAATCTTCTCAAGAAATTAATTCGGCCTAAAAATACCTGTACTTCTTTCTTATTTCTTGGCAAAGGAATGTTGTTTATCACTTCAACTCTCTTAGGGTCAATTTTCACACCTTCTTTAGTCACAATGTGCCCTAAGAGTTTTCCCTCATCTAATGCAAACAAAGATTTTTGAGGGTTAAGAGAAAGGCCATACCTTCTGCATTTTTCAAAAGTTCTTCTTAAATTCTCAATATGCTCATCATCATTCTTTGAAAACACTGTGATATCGTCAAGGTACACCACCAAGAACTTGTCCTGTTCTCCGACAAAGGCTATGTCCATTGCCCTCTGAAAATTAGCTCCTGCATTAATTAATCCAAATGGCATCCTAGCATACATAAATGTTCCCCATGGTGTGGTAAATGCAGTTTTCTTCTGATCTTCTGGAAAAACAGCTACCTGATTATAACCGGAAAAACCATCCATCATTGACATTCTGGATGCTCCCACTACTTTCTGCAGGATGTGATCCATTTTAGGCAGTGGATAATTATCTTTGAGAGATGCTCTATTTAAATTCCTGAAATCCACACACAACCTTATTTCTCCATTCTTCTTCCTAACAGGAACAAGATTTTCTACCCATTCTGAGTATCTTAATGGTACAATTATCTTGGCCGTTAGTAACTTCTTGATTTCTTTTTCAATTGAGGGAAGCAGCAGAGGGTTTATCTGTCTGAGTTTCTGCTTATAAGGCTTTGCATCTTCCCTTAATGGAATCTTGTGTTGCATTATACTAACATCAAAAGTTTTTAGGTCCTGATAGGACCAAGCAAATACATCTTTATAAGATTGAAACAACTTCAAATATTTTTATTTGTATTCTTCTGGGACTCTTTTAGATAATCTAACAATTTTAGGATCAGCATGAGTACCCAGATTCAAATCTTCCACTTGATCTTCTTCTGTTACCTTGTTTGGCTGCATTGGTACATCATCTTTGTTAAATAATCTTTCTAGAGGGACTAGGCCTCTAGGTATAACGTTTCCTTTCAGCTGCAGCATTCTGTTTCCTGCTATCTTTTCTTCCCATTTGTTTTCTGCAATATTTTCAACTTCTTCCTCTTCATTATCATCAATCTCCATATTGGAGAATTCTCCCACAATCTCCATAAATCTTTTCATCTATTCATCATCTTCGAATACCTGCCAATGCTTTATATTATCTGGAATGGATGGCCTGTAACGTACCTCCACTTCATATCTTAAAAGCGGATTCTGAGGAGGACGGAAAGTACTGGCAGCTACAGCGAGAGAATCTGCTATTCTGTTTTGCTCTCGAGGCATGAACTGTATGTTAAATGCTGAGAAGAAGTTTTCTATCATGTCCCATACCTCGTTTCTATATGCTCTGAGCCGTGGATGCTTAGTCTGGCATTTATTCTTAATCCGTCTCACTACCAGCTCAGAGTCCCCCAAGACTTTTAAACATCGGATGCCCATATTCTTGGTTGTCTGCTGTCCCAATAATAGTGCCTCATATTCGGCCACATTGTTTGTAGCCTCATACTCCAGTTTAAAAGACAGTGGCACCCATTTCCCTGTAGGAGAAATTCCTGATCTTCTTTAGGCTGCTCAGCTTGGATTTGACCAAAAAGGGGTTCATGTGCATAATTCTGATTTTCTTCCAACATTAAACATGAAAAGTCTCCCTCTTTGTTATAAACTGGGGAATTATCTGAGCAGTCAGCCTTAGTTACCATCTTGACAAATCTAGTCTCCATGTATAACCTCCTTTCTTGACCTCCAAAGACTGGGACAGTAGCATATGTTAAATCCAATTTGATTGATCCCCCAATCTTTGTACCCCAGGACCTTGACAGCAGCATGCCAAAGCGAGCTGGGATATCAACAACCACAATGTCCATGACCACACTCTTTGCTGGGATTTGAGCCAAATTGACCACTAAATCTTTAATCATTCCCAAGCATTTAACCCTTTTAGAATCAAATGAATATAAATATTTATATGGTCTTGTAATTTGCAGCCCTAGTTGCTCCATGACAGACAAAGGCATAAGATTATGGGAAGCCCCAGAATCTAACATACAGTTGTGTAACAGCAGGTCATGAATGACTAGAGACACATAAAAGGGAGGAGTAGAAGGATCTATCTCCTCGACGTGTGGGCCAAAGACTACCATGGGTCTTTCTTCTTGAAGATTTAAACTACCAGGTGCAATTGGTATTCCAGGAGGAAGTATAAAGGAGGTAACTTGAGACTGATATACAGGCTGTTTCAATAACTCAGTTAGTGGGACAGGAATCTTAATTTTCTCAAGTTCTTTTTGCAAATTGAAAGCAGATGGGGGCTTTTCTGTCACTACTTCTTTGGACTCCTTATTTTCGACTGAAGATTTAATTTCTTTTGACACTGGCTCAACATTAGGAGGACTGACTATTTTTGAAGAAGAAGGAATCTGATCATTGGACAGTGAGGAAGCATTTAGAGGATTCTTACCTTTTTCTATGCTCTTCTTTGTTGCTGATTCCTTCTGAGCAAATGCTTCTTTATGAGGTGGCTCCTCTTCTTGATCTTGAGTTCTGGTCCTCTTCCTTGAAGATCTGAGATCATATTTTACATTGAATTGTGCTTGCATGAAATCAGCAAATTGCTTACAATAATGATCAATCTCTGCTTCTTCATCTTCTTCTTGCGCTGGGCAATCCATATCATCAGTATTTGAAAAAGCCAGATTTGAGTCTTCTAATCCATAAGCTGCATCTCCAGTGGAGTCATCTGCTGGTCCTTCCAGGTACAAAGGATGAGGTATCTGGTCTTGTTGTTCCTTTGCTTCTCTCGGCAATATCTGCAATGGAGGTCTTCTATGCTGAGGATTGTATCCTCTATTTGGAGCATTGTAATAGTTCTTGGGAGCTGCAGTTTTAGCTTCCAGTTCTAGCTTGACCATCTTCTTTATCATCTTGCTTATTTCATCCATCTTGTCAGAGTCTTTGTCTTGATTAGAGGTAGAAACCTCTTCTTTGCCTCTCCTTCTAGTATCTTGTTCGACTTTTCCCTTTGACTTACCAGTGGCAGCAAAATTTGCCTCCAACTCTAGAGCATCTGTCTGAGCATCATCCAGGGTGACAGGCATTCTTTCCCGCAGAGAGAAACCGAAATCAGAGTCAAAATCTGCTATGAAAATTATCTTGGCAGCAGCCTCATGGGGCTTCATTTCAGGAGGCAGGCTCAGATATAACTTGTTAAATCTTTTGATAAACTCTGATACCCCTTCATTCTGTTTCTTCTTCATAGTATTAAACTCAGTAAGGCACATTCCATAATCTTTCTTTTCTCCCCACTTCTTGAGAAAAGCATTCTCCATCTGGTCCCGGGAGGTGATTGAATGGTTTGCCAATGTCTTGAACCATTTTCTGGCTTCACCTTCCAAGGATTGCACAAATAACCTCAGGACCACATCCAGATGTTCAACATTTAAGTTCTCTGCAAAAGAGCAGAAGGTCTCGAGGTGCTTCTGAGCATCAACTTCATTCTCACCATTAAATCTTGGCAAAATCTTCAAGTAATCCTATGGCATATCATTTAGCACTTGGGCAAGGCCAGAGGAGCATATTTATTTAATAGAAAAACAGGAACATTGGCCATTGGGGGAGGCGGGGGTTGCACAAAAATTTGAGATACAGATGAAGGGAGAGGAGTAGGAGGAAGTGGAGTATGAATAACAATGGGAATATATTGCACAGAAGCCTAAGGTGTAGATGGGAATAAATCACGGTTAACAACAGCTACTTCTGTGACCTCTTTAATTTCTTCAGCCTCGAAAGTAGGATGAGATTCTCCTTCAATCCAGGTATTTCCTCTACGTGGAGTTTCTGAGTAAAACTCGGGTTTTTCTGTTCTAACTTCTTGAGAAGAAGAGGGCGGATGATCTTCAACGGAATATTCAGGGTTTTCAGAACGAACTAACCTTCTTCTCTTTCCAAACTCTTTTATGAATGATCTTCTCCGGGTCAGACACAGGTGTTTTCGGCTGTGAGGTATCTGACCTCAAATGGGGCTTCCGGGAAGCCAGGACTTCCAATAAAATTTATCAAGTAAAGACCAGTGGAGTCGCCAAGGTGAGAAATCTGCAACTCGTCACCTCTCTGTGCTCACCTGATTAGAGAGTGAATATGATATGTCGAACCCAGGGAAACAGATATTCTTTAATTCGTTCCCCGGCAACGGCGCCAGAAAGATGTTGTGGATGATTTTGTCACCCTCCTAGAGACAGCCTAGAGTTGCCATAGACCAGTGCCTAGGACATCTTAATATAGCAAGGAGCTCATTATATGCTTGGGTTGTCAGTCCAAAGAGCCCACTTACTATCTCTTGCTTGAACAAGGAAATTAGATTAGAATGGGACCAATCTCTCTCAGAAGCTGATACAAAGATAAGAATAGTGTAGGAACATCATGTAAAACTCCAATACAAAGGAATCAGACAGTTAAGAGACAACTTACTGTAAAGAGGGCCGGTTCAAATAATATATCACAGAAATCAAATATCAGGAAGTGAGTGCAGTGAGGAAACATAAGAAGATATTAGCTGGCATGAGACTGATACCCAGATACACAACAGAATCATATAAGGGCGCACCAATTTACGAATCCTTATATGACAATGGCGTTTTAAAAGCACCCTCCTCAAGCAACTAATATAGCAGAAAATATGGAAAGAGTGAACATGGAACAGTATACCATGACTAGGCCTATTTAAAGCGCTTGACTAATTCCAGAAAGGGCATCAACGAGGATGAATCCTCACTGCAAACTAGTGAGACACTCGCATTCTAGAACATGATACAAGAAGATAATGAGAATGAAAGAGATATTGTATTAACACATGAGAGAAATTACATACTGTGAGATACCAAAGACCAGAATCCTCACTACCGTTATAACTCCTCCTCACTGAGACCCTACGGGCTCTGAACCTTCATACAGAAATATTACAGAATGTATGCAAAAGCCTTTTCGCTGCACAGCTTGCTGATAGAAATCTGGAACCTTTACAATGTCTTCTTTTTTAGCTTTTATAGGGAACATAGAGGATTCTAGAGGAGGAGGTAGATGAAGCACATTTAATGACTCAACTTGAACCAAAATGGCGGAAAACATTCGCGCCCTCCCTATGAATCACTGACTATAATTAAATGTACTTTACAATATGTATTCAGAAATAAATGCTGGGAGATTAAAATCTCCTTATATACATGACACAACTAATAAAATATTTACAATGTGTTGCCTTCGACTGAGGGAAAATCTGCTGTCATAAGTGACATGAGATATTCTGCATTTCTGTACTGTACTCTCGGCCCTTGATTTTGGATTTGAATCCTGTATTCTTAATTCAGGGCGAATTTCTCTGGAGGGTTTTGTAGGTCCATGTCTTCGTCTTCTTCGATGGCAGTCATTTCTCGCACCTACCCTCAGCTTCTTTATTAAATTTCACCCACAGAAAATCGTCCTTCATGGGCTCTCAACCTTGGCATCAGAGGCAGCGAATTAAAATGCCCTCCTGTTACATTGAAACCTGCAAAACCCACAAAATATTAGAGAAATCCGACATGGATGGAGACGGGGACGATGGATATATGGTCGACAGGGAGAAATACACAGGGTGGCGGGAGAAAAACAATGGAGGTTTTGACAAGTAGACGAAATGCGGGCTTTTTATACAACACAGTCTGGACGTGAGGAAGGAATAACGACAAATACGAATAAAAATATATAGACACACACACACACACAGATATATATATATATATATATATATATATATATATATATATATATATATATATATATATATATATATATATATATATATATATAGCGTGAAGGAATATTACGGATGTACGTGACCAAAACACGTGGATGTACGGGAGACAGGTGGATGGGTGATGTGGCGGA